>CM029669.1:3974809-4066954 GCA_017311315.1 Dendrocalamus latiflorus | reverse complement strand
CGGACCGATGATGTTGATATGTCGGTAAATGCAGCGCGGGTTTCTCGCCTCTCCCCCATGTTAGATCACCTAAACTGCAGTACAGGCAACTCGATGATGGCGTCCATGTTCATCTGCAAAGCAAAAGGAAGTACATGGGATAGTTGGATATGTTTTGATATGAAACTTGCTGACATTGTCACCAAAATTGCCGCAGTACAGTTACCTACTTGTGAAACAAACCTGAATGAGGGTGCGGAGAAATGTCAACGGCAATGCTGTATCCATCTAATCAAATTATACTGCTATCCATTAGGTTCTGTGAATTCTATCTGAAAAATTATTGGTATGAAGAACAGTTGACAGAGAGAGTTAGCATATCAAAGTCAATGACGTTAGAGAGTCAAATGATGAAAGTAAACAATAGCACATTTCAACATTTTATGAAAGTCTGTTATCATGCTTATGTAATAATTTTGCATGGTATCTACATTAGGTAACATTTGAAATTTCCATGAGCTTATTTTTTTCTCAAAGTATTTACAATATTGTGTCCTCCTTGATGTAGGGTTTGAAACAATTGGAAGCAAGAACCATTGTTGGGTTATCAGTCTCAACTGATTCATGCAGAAATGAAAGTAATGTTGACAAAGACTACACGTATGAGGTGTGGTTATATGTCTTATACTTGACATGTTCCAAACAGTGTGCTGTCTATGCTAAATTGCTAATTGTAAATAACTTTAATGTTTCGAACATTTATATTATAGAATATCTTCCTCAAACAAAAACACATGCAGTCATTCACACATTTTCACACAGAAAGTAGCTACAACAATCACAACAGCACATGGAAGCACATGGAACTAATGCATATGTAGTAACAGCTTTTTCTTACTATCCTCTTTGTTCTTGAATATACCCCCTTTAATAATTTCCTAGGTGTTGGAACTCACTCATCAAATAGGAAAAAGTGAGATGGACCTGAATTTGTTAGAGAATCAACCATAGTTCAATGCAAGGGTGGGCGCCGCGCCGCCACCGGGGGAGAGTGGGAGTCGCGCACGGGGTGGGGAGGATCGCCGCCGCGCCGCCGCCCTGGTGGGAGAAGGGGGGTCGCGCGCAGGGTGGGGAGGATCGGGTGGGCGCCGCGCCGCCGCCGGGGGAGAGGGGGAGTCACGCGCGCGCGCCGCTGCTGGGGGAGAGGGGGAGTCGCGCGCGGGGTGGGGAGGATCGCCGCCGCGCCGCCGCTCTGGTGGGAGATGGGGCGTCGAGGTAGTCGCGCGCGGGGTGGGGGAGGACGACGCCGTTGCCCTGGGTTCCTGCATGCGGGAGAGGAGAGGAGTCGGTGAGTCGCGCGTGTGGGAGATGGGGTGAGAGGGGGAGTCTGCGCGCGGGGTGGGCGTGGGTGGGATGAGTGATGAGGTATGATCCAAACAACCTGGGCCGTTGGATTTGAGTGAGTAAGAGAAAGTAGAGGCTAGAGTGGATATCGTCGCTTCGTTTCAAAGGTTCGTTGGTTCTGGGTGTAGTTGGTTTGGTGCATCTAGGAGAGGGTCTTGACTGCGGGGGACATTTGTTAGGTAGCTGTAGGAAAGTTACAACTGTGGTTTTTAGTGGTAGAGATTTTCTTACTCCTTTTTTCCACCGACAGCACAGTCCTCTACTCCTTCCCCATTCTCTTCCTCATCTCTCTCCTTCATTCCTTCCTTCTTCTCCAGCCGACGACTCTCTCTCTCTCTCGCTAGCCGTGTCGAGCCTAGCCGTCGCCTCGACACCCTCGCCCCCAGCTGCCTCCACCTCGGCGTCGCTCCAACACGCCGCACCAGCCTCCCCCAGCGCCGCACAGCTGCCTTGCCTCCACGCAGCCCCGCCGGACTTGGCTTCTGGGCCCATCTCCGGCTGCCGGCTATCGGCGCCTAGCCTCCCTGCTGCTACTCGGTGCTGCAGCTCTACTGAGTGATGCCTCGCCCCAGTGTCTTCGTGCTCCGCTTGGCTGCTTCTTCGGCTCGTTAGTCGACACCGTGCGGCGCGCTCCTCGGCCGCGCCGGCTTCTCCGGCCGCACTAACTCCGGCCACGTCTATTGCCCCAGCCAGCCGCCTCGGCCACCGCACGGACCTCGGCGCACTCGTGCTCCACTCCTGTTGTTGCTCCACTAAGCCGCGCCTCAGCTCTGCATCGCCACCTCAACTCGACGTCGTGTTGCGCGTGCTCCTCGGCCGGCTCGACGTCACGCTGCCACTAGCAGGTCGTGCACGCGCATGCATGCTGGCTGCTGGTGGCCTCAGCCGAGCCGCCTCTGCGTCGATAGATGCGTCGCCACCAACCTTCCTCCTACGGCGCCTAGCCTCGGACTAGTTGGCCGGCGCTCTACTGCTACTGGCATGCAGTAGCTCCTCCACGCTGGCACCACCTCCAACTCACCGGTCCCGCGAGTTCTCAGCTGGCTCGGTCGCCACTGACCGTAGCTCGCCACCTCTCGTGAAATTGCTTAAATGACCTTGCACGTGAGAACTACTTGTATGAATGGGTTGCTCGTGTGATAAGGATTGCAATGGTATGACATGCAATAAGGATTTTGTGATTTTTGGTGGTGATTGGAAGGAGAGATGTTGTGAAATAAACATGCACAAAAGAGCTTATTTGGGGTGACTAGAAGTGAGCTCTCTCTCTGTTGAGGAGAAGAGAGATGGCGTGAGAGATGGAAATGGCAGTGAGTGGGGAGGGTGCTTGCTAAAGAAAGGAGAAGATGGCAGCTTTACTGTTCGAGGAGATGAGAGCTCAGATGAAAGGGGAAGTGGCTACTGTTTGGCTGGGGAAATAGCAGTGGAGAGGTTGTGCACGATGTTCAAAATTTGTATTTCTATTCCATATTTATGATTATTGATTTCCAATTTTGCAAGTTATTAAAATTGAAAAATTAAATTTTTAGTTCAATTGTTTAGGTGCGGTTCTCGGATTCTCGATTTGAGGTTAAAATTTAAATTTTAGTTTAGACTTGAGTGAAATTTTAAAATTGGTTTAGATTTTTATTAACACTATTATTATTCACTTTGGATATTATTTCTCATTATATATATTTGCATGTAACAGAACTCAAAGGATTCCAAATAAATTTTCAGAGGAAATTTGAATGCCAGCAAAATGCAAGAAAAGCGCTAAAAATTTCACATTTTTGAACACCGGAATTTTGGGATGTTACAATAGATCAAGATGTCGTCGATGAACACGATAACGAACTTATCTAAATACTCTATAAAGACTTTGTTCATCAAATACATAAAGTAAGCGGGGTCATTGGTTAAACCAACAGACATCACCATGAACTCATACAGTCCATAGCGAGTAGAGAATGCTGTCTTAGGAATATCCTCTATGTGAATCTTCATCTGATGGTACCCTAAACTCAAATCAATCTTGGAAAACACTCCAACTCCCTTCAGTTGATTAAATAAATCATCGATCCTCAGTAAAGGACACTCGTTCTTCATAGTGACCTCGTTGAGTGCCTCTTTAATCCATGCATATGCACTGACTACCGACCTTCTTGACAAACAACACTAGTGCTCTCCACGGGGATGAACTGGGTCTAACATAACCTTTGTCCAACAACTCCTGAATCTATTTCTTTAATTCAACCAACTCATTAGCAGGCATCCGATAAGGTCTCTTAGATATTGGCGAAGTACTCGAAACTAACTCAATTGAAAACTCAACATCTTAATCTGGCGGCATTCCTAGAAGATCTTCCAGAAACACAATGAGAAATTCTCTAACAACAGACACATCCTCCAACATGATGCCTTTACTCTGACAAATGATAGCTTCCTTAGTTGACTCAAACTAGTTTCAAACTTCACTCTGACTCCATCTGAGCTTACCAATGAAATAGCTTTACTTCCACAATCTAACATAGCTTGGTTCTTCTTAAGCCAATCCATTCATAGGATTACATACAAAGACTAGATATCTAGGACAACAAGATTAGTGATAAATCCTACCCCTTGGATAGTGATCTTAACTCTTGCACATCCTAGATTCGTACTCAAATCTGAACACAGGGATTGAACCAAAAGAACCAAACCAAGAACAACAATTTTCAGCTGTTGTCTGACCACAAACTCTGAGAAATAAACGAATGCAAAGCTCCAGAATCAAACAAAATTGTAGCAGGTACTGAATTTACTAGGAACTTACCCATCACAGCATCCGATGCTACTTGGGCCCCCTATGCGGTGACGTGGTTCGCTTGTCCTCGGACAACCAACTGCTGTGCTCAATTGGCTTGACTCAAAGCTTGAGACACTCCATGTCTTGATCCTGAAGTAGGGGTTCTATCTGGTGTTGCTCCCAAGTTGAAATGAACTAGCATTGGAGCTTACTTCTGTAGACACTTGTTAGCATAGTGGCCTGGCTCATGACACTTGAAATAGATAATTACTTCCGTAGGATTGGCATTCCTCTGAGGCTAACTGCTTCCACTAATTGGGCGCAGTCCTGAAGCATTGAAACGAGGTGCCCATGCCTGAGTTCTAGATCCCGATTGCTATGGCACATGAGCAAACTGATAGGCATTGAAACGAGGCTTTGGGACTGGTGCATGTGAGCTCCCTACTGCATCATCCTTCTCTTACAGGTCTCTTCTAGCTCACGGCGACTTTCGTCAATAACTATTTCTTTGTCCACCATGTTTTGAAAACTAATGTAGTCATTACCGACAACTTAGACTTTGAATGCAAGGTTAAGTCCTCTCTTGAATTGCTTCTAATATGCACCATCAATTGCCACATTCTCTGGGCATAACGAGCAAACTGAGTAAACTTGTTGAGATATTCTCTTACTGACATGTTCTTCTGCTGAGCTCATGGAATTCTTCTTTCTCCATTTCGATCACCCCATCTAGGATATGGGTATGGTGAAAAGCTATCCTGATCCTCATGAGCAGCGCAATAGTTCTCCCACCACTTTGTGATGGCACCTTCCAACTGGTGAGCAGCATAGAGAACTTTCTCTCGATCCATGCATTAAGCAAGATTTAACTTCTTCTCTATAGAACGAAGCCAATCATCTGCTTCCAAGGGTTCAAAAGACTGGGAATACGTTGAGGGTCTTGTCCTCATGAACCCTGGAAACTTTGACTGTTGTCGTACTGGCTGAGATGCAACTGCTTCCTAGTTCTGTCCGTGCATCACTGTATTCATGTTCTGCATCATGGCGTTCATCAATTGGGTTTGGGCTGCCATAAACTGACCTAAAATTGGATCCTAGTGTTGCCTGCAGTCCTTGGGTTGGTAGATCCATGGCACTGCTTCCTGGATCCTGCTGCATCTGGCTGCGACTAGCTGAATTTCAAGTATCAACCATCTGACAGGATGACACCAAGGTTACCAAGGAAAGAGGGAAAAGCAATAGATAAGAGGTAAACTCGCCTAAGAGGGATAACTAATGGCACTTAAACTAAGTAAACACTTAGCCTGAGTGCTAACAAATGAGGCACTTTAACTACTCAAATAAAGATCCTTGACATGACTGTAACATAATGTTGAAAGCAAAACTGCAGCTCACATCACAAGTAATTACAAATAAGAACTAAAACATTCTATTATGCACCCTTCATTTGGATGGCTACAGATGCCTACTACTGCTGCTGCTACTATTCTTCTACTCTTGGTCCTCCTGGGCATCCCCATCAAACTCACACTCCTCGGGGTCTTCTTCCTCGTCTGGTTGTTCACTGAGCTATCCTGCTCTTTTAGCAGGGGGGACCTGTTGGGTGTATCACATGATACTCCCTCATAGGCACAAAGCTGTCCAACTGACGAGGGTGCAAGACCTTCTTGCATGTGGTGGTCCTGAGCTTTAGATGTCGATGATGAACTGGAGATGCTTCCGGAGTGAACCCCCGAGATGGCAGCTCTAGGGGAGAGTATGAGGCTTACTACTCCTATGGTATCTAAGGTCGTTGCTTCGTCCCGTGCTCAAGCTCCTGTTGACGCACCAACTCTTGTTGTAGCGCTTGAAGTTGTTTTATGTCTTAGTGTAGCTCCTTTAATTGTGCCAACTCCAATTGTGGCTCTCTGAGCTTCCCAAAGGTAATCTCCAACTCCAGCTCCAAGTGGTTGTAGGCATTATCTTGCACCTTGATGAGCAAAGACATTTGGACAACCGTAGGATCTGCTTCACCTTCTAAACTCCTAAATGTGCTAAAAACTTCCCTCTTCTTGCAATAGGGAAGCATGAGCCACAACTCCACAAAACCCACCTTCCTCACTGGCAAAGAAATTGGAGAATAACATCTACAAAGTTTTAAAACAGGAGTGGATTAGTGACCACTTCAGTGAATTAGATAAAGACAAGAACAAGACTTTAAGGAGGTGAGAAAGAGAATCAAAGAAACTTAAGGTTTAGTTTATATGTAATTCAAGTTATGTGATTTTATCAGTTTTATATGTTCTTAAGGCCCATTCTAGCTAGGGTTTCATCCTAAAGTCGATATAACTCTCATACCATCTCTGTTGAGACCCAAATATGCAAATCCAAAACTCTCTGTGTATGCTACACTAGTCTAGGATCACGCTAGTGCACACAGTAGAAACATAAATGAATTATCAACCATACACACGTTTAACTAAGAACGACTCAATTATCATTTAATTATCAAAATTGTGACCTTATGGTCGAGTTACGCTTTAACAGTCGGAAGGGCTAACATAACTAGTTACAGAAATGCAACGAAGATGAAGTGGCCATTCGATATGCCCATAGGCAATCAACTGGGGAGCGAAGTGTTATTCTATGAAGTCATCAAAGTATCCTCCTTCATATACCTCTGGCTGGTATAGTTCTTCTTCCTCAACCGAGCAAACATGGATATAGTTGTGAATATATAGAGCACTTAGCATGTCATTTGTAACAAAAATGTAATATAGTATGCAAGGCTTACCAAATGATAGTTGAGTGGTTATTTTGCAAAAAGCAATAATTTAAAGTAAATACAATAGATTGATTGAAAGCGAACTTAGAAAATGAGTAATAAGTAAATAATCAAAGGAACTGAATAAAACACAATTGAACTGGCTATTCACCAAATGAGCCACCTGTGAACTAACTATTCACATAATAAATCACTAGTGAACTAACCATCCACTTTCCAAACTTAATCCCAATCAGGTTTTATGAAATATGTACCTCTCGTGTGAAATCACCGAGCATTGTCCATAACCAGGGACATAGCTATTCGAATAGTTTTACACTCTGTAGAGGTTACATAACTTTACCCACATGATGTGATCATCTCTACATAAAAGAAAATCACAACAAGGCCGATTAGGCCGAACTCAATAAAATGCAGTAGTGGAAACGAAGTACACAGGTGGGACCCTCAGGACATGCCCACAGGCAGCCAACTGAGGATTTGTGACCTAGTTCTTGATCTTTTCATTCTCCTCACCATCATGACCAGGCGTATTGTTGAAGCATAGAGATCTGACTCTTGATTCTAGATTAATTGAGTGAGCGAGGGTGAGCACAAACCACCGTGCTCCGCGAGCCAATACACAGGATGCAAATAGATAAAATGCATGGCTTATCAAGGGAAGGCTCAGGTTATTTTATTTGCCATAAGTTGCATTTAAAATATGATACATAGGAATTTCCTAAGACATAGCAGTTTGAACTAAATCATAATGTGTGAAAGAATGCATTAGTAGTAGCGATCCAGATTCCATCCACCATTACATGGCCTCTGCACCATATGCTAACCTTTCAATGTTATAACCGCTTACCTTATCACTGGGGCGATACCCAGGGCAACACAAATCAGGGTCTTTCTTTGCCTTCCACTTTACCAATTCCACCCACAAAGTTTTTGAAATAGAACTATATCTGGTTAAGTTCCTATGTCCGCCTTTGACCGTGGGCATGGCTATTCGAATAGTTTTCACTCTGCAGAGTTCGAACACTTTACCCACAAGAGACAATTCACTCATTGCTCCACACGATTCCATAGTCATGTGGTTGAGTAGATCATCACAAGGCTGTTACAATGCATTTTTCGCAGCGGAGTCACGTCCACTAATGTTTCACTCCCTTGGGGGTACACCCACCCTTCCAGGAGTCCCCTCTTGCGCCGTCACGTCGGAGGATGTGGCCATCCTCTGCCTGCTCGTGGTCACACTGGCCCAATGCAAATTAGTTAGTCCTGCCTACAATTTGCCAGCTTGTGGTTATACTGTTGTACACTGGGAGGTCATCACAAGATTTGGTCCTTAGGGCTATCTGGGCGGGTTTACCACTATGCCCTTGTGCTTTCACGGCACCACACCCCCCGAACCATCCGCCCATATAATTAAACAATCTTGAGGTTTTTGGGAGCATAAAATATCCATGTTACAACATACCAGCCATTTTGACCAATGATTTCCCAAATCAGTTTCTCATGATTAAAAGTGATGTTGGGGCATTTTGGCACCCCCGAGTATCTAAACAGAACTAAGCATGGCGCATAACTGTAGACTTATTTTTTAAAGGTTACCATTATAATGTTCAGATATTTAAATGTTCCAAACGAGTGTAATACTAACAAGTTAATTAATGGGCATATGACTAGAATCTTAAGACAAACATATATTTGCATAAGAAATAACAGCATGTAATTTGATAATTTAAACAAAAGTAATTTGTAGAAAATATAGGTTCAATATGATCAAAGTATCGACTCGCCTTGCGCGAATTACCGCAGTCTTAAGCTTACTCAAAGCTTTCTCATTTGAGGGTCTTGAGTTTTTGGTCTTTGTCATTGTCTGGATCTTAGCCTTGATTGATCCAATGATTCTTTAGGACTCCAAGTTCTAATTACGCGCTAAACAACTAAATCCAAATAAAGGAAAATAACTCCAAAGATCCAAATAAATTCGAATAAACTCCAAATATTAAAAGAAGGGTAGAAATGGATAGTTTGAAATTTTTAATGAATTTAGGAATTTGAACGTGTTCAAACGGAGTTAGGATGAAGAAGGATGGGCTTCTATAAGTTTGATCTAAGGGAACAAAAAATCAGGAATTTTCACTGTGGTCGAAAGCTATATGTGGTAGGAAGATCCGCAGCGGTCGGATGCTCTACCGTGGTCGGAAAGGCAAGAGTGGTCGGAGACAAGAGCAGTTGAAAGCTCTATAGTGTAGTCAAAAAGCTATGGTGGCAGTTAGAAGCTACAATAATTTGAACCTGGTCGAAAGACACAGTAATTTGTGTGTGGTCAGATGGGTCAAGATTACAACATGGTCGGTGGTTGAACCTCGTGGTTGGTGCTCGAACATCCATAATCAGATGGCTGAATGTGGTCGGAATTCTATACATGGTCGAAGGTGAAACCGGAGAGGGTGGTCGAAGTTGGGAGCAGAAGTGAGTGGTCGGAAATGGCGAGGTCTACTGAGTGGTCGAAAATGGCTTCGACGGCATGGAGCGGTCAGACGGATCAGACGGTTGGGAGCGGTCGAATGGTATCTGCGGTCGAGCGATGGTGGTCAAGAGTGGCTGTGGTAGTGTGCGGCTTCGCCAATGCGGTGGTGCATTGTGACAGTGATCGCCGACGCTCGATAGGTGGCTTCGCCTATGATGGCCGCTGACCGGAGAAGGGGAGTATGTGGTAAAGTGTGTGTGTGGTCGTGGTGTTGTGGCCATGGCGCTGTGGTCGTGGTGCCATGGGTGTGTTCGACCGGAGTACAATGAACTTGTTGTAGCTACAGCAAACCAGTCGGTAGTCATAAGATACAGCAACCGATTGGTAGTCGGAGGTCATTGTCGATAGCGTGAGTGGTCGTAAGTTTGTGAGTAGTCATAAGTATGCGAGTGGTCGTGGAATGACTTAGTCGTAAGTCAGTTAGTGCGTGAGCAAGTATTTTGTCAGTTAGCGAACTATCATGGGTTGCGTGGTGTGCACAGGCATCGTGGAAGTTGAGGTTGGCAAAACTAGATCTCAGTTAGTCTAGCTATCTTAGAAAGAAAAAGGAATCTGTAATTGATTCATTGTGTAAGTTACAGTTTTGAGAATACAAAGAAAAATTGCCCCAAAACACTCTGTCTCTGAAACTTTGAAATCCTGTTCGTTCTTATCCTCTGGATTCACTGTTCGTCGTTAGGCAACAGAGAATTCTTAATTGTTTTGGGTGTGTTAATCTGTGGCTAGATTCCAATAGAAACATGATCATCAATAATTGCATGTGCTAATCTGTAAATCATAATTATTTCATATAATAACATAAGATCAGGGATAATTTAGAATAACATCAAAACGTGAATAAAGAGTTCAACAAATAAGTCACATACTTGTTGATCAATATAAAAGACATTTATTCAACGGACAAAATAGCATATTATTCAAAAGATCATAAACATAAAAGTAATGCAATCAACTACAAAATTACATATAGATCATATCACTAACAATTATGTACAATATATTGAGCTTGTTACATGTCTACGGCTCGACGTTTCTTACACAATGAGGTCACATTCTGGGGCTTCTCCCCAACACATGTTTGGACAAGCTTGGAGTAAGGAGGTAACCGTGATTCCCATGTCACAAGCTCGAACTTCTCCTGTGGTGGAGAAGCTGAGCCTACTATTAGTTCCCCAAACGTCACCTTAGGCAGTTTGCTTCTGGACACAGCCCCTCCTCCTTCCTGTGGAGGTAAGAGACGAACTGGCGCAGGGGATAAAATCAATTTTGTTATGTCTATTGGACGTTCTTTCTCAGCAATACATATTGGATGGTCGCCGAACAGCAACAAGTTGTTCTCCAAGGTCCCTTTGTACCTTTTTAAGATATCGAACCAGAAATGGGTATTGAGATTCTTTCTCAGGACATCAGCAATAATATTTGCAATTATGAAGGATCCTCGCATCAATGTTGCTAACTCATTCCCTACCGATGCTAAGCGTGGGTGCTCCTCCGGGTTTGTACTCCCAAATGCCAGAACCTTGAAGAGGTACCTGTACTCCTCTTGTGGCAACAAAGTTAGATGAATTGGCTTTACTGTTCCAAACCTTGCATGCTTTACGTGCCTACTTACGATTATCACTTTGCTTCCTCTGCCCATGTGTGACATAGAAGAATAGAACTTCATCCAATCCTTGTCTTCAACATCCAAACTAAATTCAACAACCACCAAAGTCCTCTCCAAAGGGAAATTTTTATGGTCCATTCTCCCAATACATTCTCCATTAATATGCAAAACTGAAGAGAAGTGGCTCCGAATCTTCTCGTTGTTGCACACATGCTCAACCAGAGTTTTTTTACCAACTTTAAGACTACCAATGATTGGAAGCACAGCTGGAGCACTCTGATTAACATTGTTTTGTAGCAATGTGTTGATAACATGCTGCTTTTCGACATGGCGGCTAAACATGAAGTTATCAATATAAAGATATGTGTCGTAGGGGTTGCGGTGCATCCGTTCACATCCCTCGAGAAGTATGACAAACTCTTTCATATTATCAACCATAGTTTCTAAACTCTGCAAAGCTCCTTGTAGATCAACAGCTGTGCTTCTAGTAGTACCATTAATTGTACGGAATCGTTTCACAAGAAGCAAAAGACAAGGCATGGGAGCCACTCACCTCATCTTGAGCACTATTCTTGAAGTTGTCCAGTACGTAGTACCCTCGGTACATGCCCTGCGCGAGCATCTTGAGCTGCATCAACATACCAGAGTTGGTGATAAATCGCCCATCTGCCTCTTCGACAACCGTGTGGACTCTCAGCAGGAGGTGCTGCAGCCTTTCCAACTTCTCCTCCAAAGACGCTCGATTTGAGCACTTATCAATCAGAAATGAGATGGCACGGCTAATTAGGTCACTTGTAACTGAAGATGTAACGACCTCCATATGAAATTCTCCTCTCTTTAGTTTGCTCCTCTGTTAGTATACATCTGTCTATGCAACATAGAGAGAGCTAAACACTAAACACTCAAATCTGACACACTGCCTAAGCTAGTTTTATATACCTCGGCCATGTTGCGGACTAGCATGGTGATGGCATCAACCAGGCTAACAAAACAAGGTACTGCACACCACATACTTTCTCGTCGGACGTGGGCCCAAATAGCTTTGATATTTTGTTATGTCTTAAAAACACCCTATTTGTTTACGGCTATCATAATTTGCCTAAGAGTAAAGCTATGACATTTTAAGAGAAGTAAATTTTTTCAACAAACACTCATGACTTTCAAAATAATCATCGCGAACAAGAGGCTGAAAAATCTGGAATGCCACGGCCATGACTTTTCCATCCCACTAGAGTGAACTGACCATTTTTGCCATTATTCTTCCTTCTTTCCTTTCTTTTTTCCTTCAGTAATGTCCGGTCCCACATGTCCTTCTCCCCTCCAACTGAAGTTGAGATCAATCTCTCCTCCAATATCTTTGCTCTCTCTCTCTCTCTCTCTCTCTCTCTCTCCCCTATGGCAACGGTAGCGATTCCGCCAACAATGAGGATCGACTATGGCTTACGTAAATATAGGGAGGCGGACTGAGGCATGTGGGATCCATTTTGCGCTCAAATATGGGCTGAGGCTATATGGGGTGACCTCACAGCAGCAGAGGTGTATTGCCGAAATAGGGTAGCTGTGATGGTGGCGCTTGGCGATACAATGGCCCAAATCTCTCTCGATATACTTGTGACTTTTAGACAGGATGACATGTGTTTAATACAAATAATCATTTCTGGCTAGTCTTGGCTTACTTTGCTATATATGTTCTTGCATGATTCTGTGAGCAAATTAGCATGGTTTGGTAAAATACCTTTTAATTGATTGGGATAATTTTCAAAGCTCTCAATCCAACTAAAATATAAAAATTATTAAAAATAATCATATTTGAGTCTTAACATTAATCAACTCCTCCCTTTCTTTACTCGGTGAATTCATTCTCAAAGGGAGAAATAGTGGCAAAATTACACGAATTGGGCTTAAGGGGAGCAAATGAGGGGGTTTTGATCTCTTGAGCTTTATTGTAAGTCTGGTGTGACAAAAAAGCATGAAATTGTGGCAAAAAATTCCGGCATGATCGGATTTTGGGGGTGGTCGGATTGCTAGTGTGGTATGACCTGTTTTTAGTTAGCAGCTGGTTTTTTCTAGAGAGGTGTTTGCTTGTACATGCGACGGAAAATGTAAGCAGTTCGACCGGCCAATAGGTGGCGGTTTGTAACATCCCAAAAATTTAAATTTGAAAATGTGAAGCTCTTGAATTATTTTTGCAATATATTCTATTTGAGATTGGATTTTATGGTGCTTTTTTGAATTTTGGTTGAGGTTCCAAAAATTGAAGAGGTTCAAGAATGACAAAAGCAAACATTAGTAATACCCTAAAAGGAAATGTGCAAATAATAGAAAACTAAAATTGTAAATACGAATATGAAAAGATGATCCAATATAAGGAGGGAGGAACCTGAGTTAAAGTATAAGATTCCATTTTGAAATAATAGCAATGAATAGTGGTACAAGTAAAAGAATAAAACACAAACATAAACATATATATATATATATATATATATATATATATATATATATATATATATATATATATATATATATATATATATATATATAATGTGCATGAGCAAGGAAAAAAAGGGCTAGTAATATAAGGGATAGAAATACCAAAATTTAGTGAGCAAGCAAAATGAACAAGCATGAAAATGCATACACAAATATACATGTCACATAAATAAATAAAAAAAGAAAAGAAAAAGAGATGAAGTCAGGCCGGGCTATTTCGAACTCCACATTTCCCCCCTCTCTCTCCTTCCGCTTCGGCTGGAGCGGCCTAGCCCAACTCCACCTCTCCCTCCTGCTCTCTTTCTCTGCCCCACAGGCCCCGCCCCCGCCCGCACTTCTTCTTCCTCCCCTCCCGGTCTCCTTTTTGCTCCGCTCTGCGCCTGCTCTCCCTGTGGTGCTCATGCAACCACCGACGCCAGCTGTCCCCGTGACTTGCCCCGGCCTCCCCGAGCTGTCCCATCGCCCGGGCAGCGCTCTCACACCGCCCCCGCCCGGCATTACCCCGTCGCACACCACTCGGCGCCACCGCCCCCGGTTTACCCCCGTCCTGTCGCCACGCTCGGCCACGCGGCACAAAGTCCCGTTCACTCGACGCAAAGCTACTATGCAGGCGTTGAGATGTCACGCAAAGCTGCTTCGCCGTCTGCACCGTTGTCTGCCACCGCCGCCTGCTCCCGACAAGACAGCACGGTGGCCGCCCGTTGCCAGCCCCGCCCGAACGCTTATAAAAGCCACCGAAGCCACCAGCACCTTCCCACGCTCCACACTACCTTCCCCAGCAAGCAATCGCTCTCCCATCGCCCGTAAGCTCGCTGACACCCTTTTCTTCTCCACGACCGGCCGACAAGCCCACCGGCAAATTGCGTCAAATTAGCTCGATTCCTTCCACCTGCACTGTCCTCAGCGTGTCTCGAACCCACTCCCGACCTCGCCCGAGCCCCGCCGAGCCGTACCTCGCCGGCACCACCCTCGGCAACCCATCGGCACCAGCAACCCGTTTGGCGGTCCCCTGCTCCTCTCCGGCCACCCCTCGCCGGTGACACCACCGGTCGTAGCTGCCCCAAGTTTCCTCTGTTCCAGCATTCACACCCTTGACTCAATTGAGTTTTCTGCCTCCGATCTGTTAGGTAACACCACGAGATCGATTGGCTATCCGCGTGCGCGTTCACTCCGGTGACCCAAGTTCGATTCCCCTGTGCCGCAATATTAATTGTAGGTTTTAAACCTTTTGCTAGCACATCCAGTGAAGGAAAAAACAATTAAAAATCCAAAAATAATTAATAAAAGATGCTAAAAATTTATTAGAATATAAATGAGCTTATACAATGTTCAGACATAGATTAATTAATGCTAATGATGCCTAATTAGTGGTTACCAGACTGTCATAAATGCTAATACCAGTTTATTACTTAAAACCTCTCACTGACATGTGGGCCATACCTCCTAAATAGGCACAGAACTGACCCCACATGTCACTGGCACAGAAAAATGAGAACAAAAAAATAAAACAGAAACTTAAAAATAGAAAGTGGGACCCACCTATCAAAGTTTTAATATTTTCTAGATTTAATTGAACTGAGAACTTTAAATGGGCATAAGCTATTCATTTTTAACTCCAAATTGAATGAAACAAATTTCTAAATTCATCTAAATTCAAGATTTGTCCAATGGAACTGAAACCACAATTTTTGAATCTCATCTGAATTTTAGGTGTAAATTTGTTTGGTTTGCTGATTTTTATCCAAATTTTTGTGCACGTAAAATTTTAGCGTTCGAGGCCTAGGAGGAACAAGTCGAGGCCGAAGCAGAAGCCAACCTCGACAGCCAAGACAAGTCACCGGAGATCAAGGCGAGTCAACACTTTGATCATATTGAACCCATGTTTTATGCAATTTATTTTCTCTTAAACTATCAACATGCATGTTGTTATTTCATGTGCTATACTATGCTCGATTTCAAGTTGTTAGCTGTACGCTCATTATAGTACTTGTGAATATTACATCCTTTGACATCGTTGGTCGTATGAGCTTGACGCCCTAGTAAAATTATATTGTTATAGCTTTCAAAAATAAGTCTACTGTAATCGCTTGCTTAGCATTGCTTAGATAGTCGGGGGCACTAAAAATGCTCCCCAAAACATCACTGTCATTTATGGGAAAACTGAATCGGGAAGTCATGGTGGTAGTGACTGATATACTTGGTATCATTATTTTATGCTTCCTAAAAACCCTAAAATTGCTTAGCTATCTGGGCGGATGTATCGGGGGTATGGTGCAGCGGTGCACGAGAGTGTGGTTAGTGGTAGAACCGCCCAGATAACCCTAAGGACTGAATCTATCATGACCTCCTATGTAAAACAAGTACAACCACAAGTCTGTAAAATACAACTTGGCTTAGTAGATTTATCGGACCCTGAATGTCATCGTCATAGGCGGAGGAGGTGAGGTAGTGCAAGTGGCTAGTCTACGGACGGCTTGAATGGGACACCCGTAGAGGGTGAAGTTTTCTGTTGCATGCTAGTAGTGTGGGTAGCCAGCTGCTAGACATTCAGAAGAAGAACATCCCGCACAACCTATGGGACCTGCAGCAAGCGGGCCATGCCCATAGGGGTGAGATGACGGAAGGGGCGAGGTACTTTGAACGGTTATTCGTGATGGTTCACTCAACCGCATGACTAGGGAATCGTGTGGGGCAACTGCAAACTGTCTCTTGTGGGCAAAGTGTGCAAACTCTGCAGAGTAGAAACTATTCGAATAGCCGTGCCCACGGTCATGGGCAGACATGGGAACTTAACTAGATATAATTCTGTTTCAAAATGTTTTGTGGAAAGGGGTGGTAAAGTAAAGGGCAGTGGAAAGCCCTAGTTTGATTTGCCCTAGGGGTCGTCCAAGTGTTCTGATAAGTGGCTATAACACTAAAAGCTAGAGTATGGTGCGGGTGCCAAGTAATGGTGGATGGAATCCGTACCGCTACTATTGTGGTCTTACCTCACAAACTTTATATCAAGTTTTCAAAATGCTAGATGTTAGAATTGTTTTAAATAATTGTATTAAAAAGCACTCTAGGGCAAAACAAAAATGAACCTAAACCTACCCTTGATAAGCTGTGCATGTTAACTATTGCATATTGTGTGTTGGCTCGCTGAGTACGGTGGATTTGTGCTCACACTTGCAATACCAAATCAGAAAACAGGAACTCAAGATCACTACGCTCACGAGGATGCCACTGCCAATGTTGGTGGAAGCAACAAAGAAAATTAGGGTGCTTCCTGCATATTTGGGCCATAAACAAGAAGGCTTGATGGAGATTGTGTGCATATATATTACCTAAGCTGAGTTAGTATATGTTGCACATATCTACCCCCAAGCCGCTTTCCTGTGGCAATGGTCTCACTTATGCTTCAATTCCGCTGCTATTTTGTGATGTAAACATTTGGCCGATGTGGCCCTATTGGAAACTACCAGCCGACGAGGTGTAATTTAACTCTGTCCTATTAAATCATGATTTTTATGTGATGTATGAGTTGATACAGCAATGTACATGTGTACACTATCTACTGATCCAGAGAATAGTGCAGTGAAACACAGTGGATTGTGGATTGAAAAATCCAGGTCTTATAGAGCTGGTATCAGAGCATACGACTGTAGGGTAGAAGCCTTAGAATGGTTATAGAAAAGGGTCTAGGATTATAAATTTTGAAAATTTATAAAAGGAATTGCTAAAACTATAGTCTAATATTTCCTTTCTTACCCATCCTAGCTCTAATCTCATCCATCATTCATTGGTTTTCGGAAAAGATACTAATATTAGTAATTTACTTTACAGATGGCGGGAGCTGCATCCGAGGGCCATTAGGACTTTTTGGCTCACGGCCTCCACGAGGGGGAGTTTGCATGTATTTTACGCAAACTACTACACTATCTTGGATACAAGGAACATCCCATCTATTGTGGGCATAAATCCAACGAAGGAGGAGAAGTGTCCTGGATGGTCCAGGTGTTTATCTATGCCAAAGACAAACAAGACCCACCCCACATCTTCAGAACCGAGCACCAGCGGTGTACCTTCTTGGTGGCTCTCCAGGATGCCGCCTGCCTAGCCACAGCGCGGCTATGAGATATACATGGACCATCGCTGCGTCAGATCCCATTCCGCTTTTATCCATCGCGTCAGGAAGGCGCCTGTTATAATGAGACTTTCATGCCGACCAATGAGGATGACCCGATGCTCACGAATCAGGTCCATCTTACCCGATGCACTGCGGCAGCACTTGATCACCAACCATAATGAGATGGCGGTCCTATAGGAGAAGCTCGCCAAGTGCGAGCAGGCTTTGGCAGAGGCAGAAAAAGCCGCCGCCCTTGCCCAACTACAGCAGGTCCAAGCTCCTGCTGCCCCTCCAGCACCCTCTGCTCCGGTCCGCTCCTGGCTTAGCGGACCCCGCACACTACTCACTACACGCAAGAGAGTGCGACCACCGGTCCCCCAGTCAACGATTTGCATGGCGGGAGCTCGTCATAGCCATAGCCGCTCTCGCTCATACTCTGACTCCTTGGAGTTTAGCGGTAGCCGCTCTCACTCCCAGTCTCCGGGTTACAGTCCCTCCTGCCCCGGAGCCAGTCTGATGGAGGAGTACGTAGGTTAGTACAATGCTTGCCAAGTATTGTGCGAGCACTGATCCTCGTAGTCGTAGTACGTTGTGTTAGTCCTTCAATACTGTAGTCGCAACCAGGAAGAACCTCGAGTATGTTGTTGTACCCGTGAAGTCTAGTTATAAAAAGCTGGCTATGTAACCGTTTGCTATGTTTAATGTATGGCCAAGACATGGCCTTGTGTTGAAAAAATTGATTTGACTTTTTCACAACTGGTTTTTTTTATGTGCTTACTATGGGATAATACCCCCATACATTGACTAGTAATGGCACCTAAACCATGAAACCATAACTGCAGATGGCTAGCCAAAGAGTAACCAGAGCCCAGGCCGGTGCCAACCTCCACCTCCGGGCAGAGGTAGACAGAAACCAGCGGGAGCAGCTCGCAGGGCAAGGTAGCGGCCAAAACCAAGAAACCAATCTTCCACCATCGCTAGTCAACCCAACCATGGCACAACTCATGGCGCAGCAAACCTAGCTTCTGCAAGCTATCTACACCGAACAGCAAAGCAACAATAGCAACCACAGGTCTGACTTAGTCGACTTTCAGAGGACTCGGCCACTCACATTTGCTTCGACCGACAAGCCACTAGAAGAAGAGGATTGGCTCAGGGATACAGAAAGGAAACTTCACCTTGCAAAGTGCGCAGAAGAGGACAAAGTGGTATTCGCCGCACATCAGCTCCAGGGAGCTGCGACAGCTTGGTGGGAGAATTTCCTAACCGCTAGAGGACAAGAGGATGCCACCACTAGTAATGGGATGGAGGCCATACCATGGTCCGAGTTCAGGACAGCCTTCAAGGCCAACATCATCTCGACAGGGGTGATGAGAATATAGAAGAACAAGTTTCACGCTCTCAAACAAGGAAGTATGATTGTTAATGAATATCTCACCAAGTTCACTCAGCTCGCCAAATACGCCCCTAAGGACATGGCGGAGGAAGAAGAAGAGATTGACAGATTCTTCGAGGGCATGAATGAAGAATTGAGAGTGCAGCTAATTATCCAGGATTTCTCCAGTTTTCACCAATTGGTGAACAAGGTGTTGATCTTGGAAAATGAGAAAAAGAACCTAGAGGCAAGCCGCAAGCGCAAGCTATCAGTACAGCGGCCCCAGGGAAGATTCATACATAAGTTCTTCAACAACCCTTCTTCTTCAAGGACAAGTCAGTCCAAGGCATTGACCCCGTCACCCCGACCCAGTGGCAGCTCATACCAAGCTCCACGCCCAATAGGCCAGTCTACTCGGGGAAACCGTACTGCCAATAGAAGCTGCTTCGGGTGTGGTGAAGTGGGACACTTCATCAGCCAATGCCCACAACGGCAGACGACCCCAGTGAGATTCACTCAAGGGACCACCCCTACCCGAGGCCAGACATCGGCACCCAACAAAGGATATCAAGCCCCTCGTTCCAACAAGACCGCCTCTGCACCAAATCGCGGCCGAGTCAACCACATCACCGCCAAGGAGGCTCAAGAGGCCGCCGGAGTACTGCTGGGTACGTTTTTTGTTAAGTCAGTACCAGCGCAAACTCTATTTGATTCTAGGGCTTTACATTCATTCATTGCCAAGGGATATGCTGATAAACTAGAGTTACCTATCTATCCCTTAAAGAAACTTGTGGTACTTAGTTCACCAGCTGGTATAATCACTGCTACCCTAGTATGCCCTGGGGTAGAAGTTACTATGGAGAAATGCGACTTTCTAGCAGACCTGATAGTACTAAGCTCCCAGACCCTAGACATCATATTAGGAATGGACTGGTTAGCCAGACATCATGGGGTATAGATTGTGCCACCAGAAGCGTGAAACTGACCAAATGCCCCGGATTAACCATAGATGTAAAGGTGGACCGACCCTACCGATGGGGCCATGCAGTATACTACTGTGAATACATACCCCTAGAAAGAATGCTGGTAGTACAGGATTACCCTGAAGTATTTCCAGAAAACTACCAGGTATGCCCCCAGATAGAGACATGGAGTTTGTCATCAACCTGAAACCGGGAGCTGCCCTAGTTTCCAAGAGACCCTATAAGATGACAGTTGATGAGTTGGAGGAGCTAAAGAAATGTAGGAGCCCAGATATTAATATTCGGGTTCCTCTGTGATTCCACCGCACTATTCCCTGGATCAGTAGATAGTGCTCACAGTTACAGTAATGGATATCAAATTTCATATCATGCGGAAGCTAAAGTAAATTAGTAGACTTACTCATGGGCCGATTAGGCCGAAATCATGAAATTCCAGCAGCGGAAGAACGAAGCACACAGGTGGGATCTTCAGGACATGCCCACAGGCAGCCAACTGGAGGTGCGCGACCTAGCCCTTGACATCTTCATCTTTTCTGCCAGCTTGTCCAACCTTATTACTGAGGCGAGGTGATTTGATTCCTAATATTGAATTTTGTCACAAAAGCGAGCGTGAGCACTCCAACCCCGTGCTCCGTGAGCCAATACACAGAATGCAAATAAATAGTATGCATGGCTTATCAAAGGAGAGGCTCGGGTTATTTTATTTGCCGAAAATCGCTTTTAGTAGCATTATTGTTATCACATCATAGTTTTATTATTCCTACCTAAACTCCACACGGCGATTGCCATAATTGACTTAATCCACCAAAGACACACCTCCCTTATTGATTGCTGTCTAAGACTCCAAACAGCGAGTGTCATCATTTAACTAATCCACCGACCTGATTCCTTCTATATGGATTACTGTCTAACACTCTAAACTGAGAGCGACATCATTTAATTAATCCACCAATCATACACTCTCTATATGGTTTGCTGTCTACAACTCCAAACAGCGAATATCATCAATTGTCCAATCCACCAATCAAATGTTGCCTAATCCTCAAACAGCGAATATCATCAATTGTTCAATCCACCTATCAAATGTTGCCTAATCCTCAAACAGCGAGTATCATAATCTATATAATCCACCGAGCAAGTACTGCCTAAAACTCCAAGCAGCTAGTGACATTATTTATCTAATATCACTTATTTAATCCACCAATATCTTTTGTATTCTAATCCCTAACATTCCAATCCTTTTTTTTACTGATCCACAACCATAATTTGCTCTTCCACTTATCACCTTATAATCCATCTCTAAATACTTCACTATTGTACCTCCACCAAGAATATCATTGATCAAGTCTACGAATCGCTAGTATACCTCCACCAAAAATGACATTGATCAGATCTAGAATTCTCTAATAAATATCCACCAAGAATATCCTTGATCAGGTCTATGATTCACTAATATATCCACCAAGATTATCATTGATCAGATTAATCTCCCATAGTTATTTTCATACCTCCAAATTCCCAAGGTTCAAATTATCCATCTAATATTTGATCAAATCATATTAATCCCATCATTGTCAATATCTTCCAAGAATTTATACTAAGTATTAGTGTTGTAATCCAACAATTACCTTTATACTCCCTAATTCTCCAAAGATCATTTAAATCCTCTATCTAGCCTATATATTCATTTAGACTCCACCAATTTATTTTTCCCAGAATTCACACTATCATTATCCCTATTATGATCAACATAAATCCACCAACTTCTTTATGAAATTACCATAAACAGCCATCTTCTTTTCTTACGACTCTATTTATTCTTCCCATATTTTATTTTGTAAAAATAGAAATGCCACTATTTGAAATACAATATAAAATTTCCTGAGACCTAGTAGCTTTGGAACAAAACATAATGTTCAAGGAATATTAACATGATTTTCCATACATATGGCATCACACCATATGCCTAATATCACCATAATTTCTCCATACATACGGCATCACACCGTATAACATCTTTCAGCGTTATAGCCGCTTAATTACCACTGGGACGACACCCAGGACAACTCAAATCAGGGCCTTTCACTGCCCTCCACTTTTCCATCCCACCCACAAAACATTTTGAAATAGAACTATATCTGGTTAAGTTCCCATGTCCGCCCTTGACCGTGGGCACGGCTATTCGAATAGTTTTGACTCTGCAGAGTTTGCACACTTTACCCACAAGAGACAGTTTACTCGTTGCCCCACACGATTCCTTAGCCGTGTGGTTGAGCCAACCATCACAGTAACCGTTCAAAGTACCTCGCCCCTTCCATTATCTCAACCCTATGAGCTTGGCCCGCTTGCGGCAAGTCTCATAAGTTGTGCGGGATGTTCTCCTTCTGAACGCCTAGCAGCTGGCTACCCACACTACTAGCACGCCACAGCAAAACTTCACCCTCCGCGGATGTCCCGTTCAAGCCGTCACCCTGATAGCCGCTTGCACTACCTCACCTCCTCCACCTATGATGATGACTTTCAGGGTTCGGTAAATCTACTAAGCCAAGTCGTACTTTACAGACTTGCGGTTGCACTGTTATACAGGGGAGGTCATGACAAGATTCAGTCCTTAGGGTTATCTGGGTGGTTCTACCACAAACCACACTCTCGTGCACACCTGCACCATACCCCCGAACCATCCACCCGGATAAATAAGCACTTCGAGGTTTTTGGGAATATAAAATAACCATATGCAACATACACCAGTCATTACCACCATGACTGCCCAACCAATTTTTCTCAGGATTAAAAGTGATGCTTGGGCGCTCTCGCGCCCATGATTATCTAAGCAATACTAAGCATGGAATATATTTAGAGACTTATTTTCGAAAGGTTACTATTATAATTTTGCTAGGGCGACAAGGTTCACACATTCAAATATTCCAAAGGAGGTGTAATATTATTCAAGGTAAACAATAGGCATATAACTAGAATCTTAAATTAACATGTATTTGCATATAACATAACAGCATGCAATTTGATAATTTAAATCAAAGTAGTTTGCAGAAAATGTAGGTTCAACATGATCAAAGTATTGACTCACCTGGCGCGGTTTACCACGGTCTTGAGCTCACGCGATGCTTTCTCTTGAGCTTTTATTCTTTATCTTCGCTTTGTTCTGACCACGCTTGATCCGGGGAACCTCCAGGACTCCAGTTTCTAATTACGCGATAAACGACTGAATCCAAATAAAAGCAAATAACTCAAAAGATCCAAATAAATCCGAATAAACTCAATTTAGTTTTATTATGAGTTAACGGGTGATTTGTGTGATTTGAGGCAAGGCCGATGGTTGAATACAAAAACTTTATCTTTTTATTAATAATCTCTTTTTATTATTTTGGTAGTTATCAAAGAAGTTCCAGGAGTTAGGTTAGACCTATTATTCAGTGTACGGGGTTTAGCTGAGCTTTGTTTTTGTCAAGTGTTAATTCTCAGGGCATTTTGGCTTACCCAATTAATTTTAGTGTCTAGGTGTATAGTATTTTAGGGGGTGATATTTTATGTGCACTAGGTTGGCACTAGACATATCTTATTTCGAACTAGGATCTATTTATACGGGTCGTAACTTGCTATACTCAATCATGCTGGACATTATTATTTACTAAATCTAACGTTGAGGTTTAATTGGGGCACCATTATCATTTCATCTATCCTTTGTTACTAGTATTAGACTTAGCCTTATTCATTTATCTAGGATTGAGCATGCTATACCAGGGTATACTTTACTACTAATATTCAGCTAAATCTACGGTTGAGATTTATTTGTCGATGACGTGCTAGCGATGACTACTATTCACATCACTACATTAGGTAGATTAATTTTAACACTTGATGACCTAAGAGTTACTTATTATAATTGCCACACACATATATAAAGATATATATATATATATATATATATATATATATATATATATATATATATATATATATATATATATATATCTTTCTAACTTAAATAGGGTTTCTTTTTAAATGGTTTTGGCACATTGTTTCATTAATTTTATGAAGCCGCTTGACTTTGCCTTTACTATGGCTTACTACTTATATTCAATGTCTTAGTCAATTATATGCAATACCATGCCTAACTTAATTTGGGTTTTACAGTCTAAATGCTAGCGGTTTAATACTTACGTCAATAGTCAATATTCGAAGAGGGATTCTCATAATTTCTAAGATTTAGATATCAATTATAGTTATAAACCATTTAGTGGTTAATTCTATGATCCTTTCTGATACGCAAGGTCTTATGATTCATATTATATTGTTTTGGAAGTCTTCGTTAAATCATCCTTTAATTTGCCTTGAGTATCATGATCTAAGACTAGTAGTTTAGTGTTCAACCATTTAGTAGTCAAGGGAATTCTCCTAGTTATTAGGGCATAAAGACAATGGTTTTTAGGCTCCAACTTTACATCACTTATTAAACCATCCTTTCATGAAAGTATAAGTTTCCACAACATTCCTATGAGGCCTTTAGTTATTAAGGATTTAAATTAAATAATCAGGGCATACTATGTGCTAACATATGAGGGTCAATCCGTGATTAAATGTTTAAGAAGCATTACATATATATACTAAATAAATTTCTGCATTACTAGGGGTTAGTTTCTGATTTTTCATAGACTTTTATTGCTATTTTCCTAGCTGCAACCGGTTTAAACAACAATCAAAAACTAAAAACCCTATTTATTCTAAAGCTGCAGCCAGGCGGATTCGAACCCAGGATCCCGGGAGTAGGTTCGCGATGTCCTGAGGTCAGTGTGGGTAAGAGGAATTGGCTCGGCTCTGCTTCAATAGGCGGTGGGTCGGATGGCCGGAGTTGGGGAAGGAAGGGGACTTGTCGGCGATTGGGGTGCTCGGGGTTCGATTTCTCGCTGTGGGAGAGAGTGTGGGGTGTGGGGAGTCCGTGGGAGCCTCGGTGGTGCTTATAGGCAGACGGGCGAGGTTGGCTATGGGAGTCCGCCCGTGCGGTCGCGTCGGACAGCTGCGGAGGCAGACGGTGGTGCAGAGCAGATCTCAGAGAATTGCCATGATGGCATGTGCGGCTCGAGGAACAGCAGAGAGGAGCTGGCGCCGCGCGTGGGGTGGCAGTGAGAGCTCGAGCCTTGCGCGTGAGGGGATGGGGTGGCAGTGCGGGAAGAAAAAGAGAGCGGCGGCAGAGCTCGCGGCGCAGCAGGTCCATCGATCGGGAGGCGACGATATCCGGCGGTCCGAGCGTGGGTGACCTTCGGTCCGAGAGCAGGCGAGGGAGCGGGCTGGGCTGCGAGGCGAGCGGGGCGGCGGCCTGGAAAGGGATGAGCGAGGGGGAGGGGCTCGGTGTGCAGGCGCGGGGCGGGGCTCGACGCGCGGAGGGGACGCGAGCACAGGCTGCTGAGACGGGGATGGAACGGCTCGGGAGCAGACGCAGCAGAGCAGTGAGCAGACGAGAGAGACGCAGGGGGAAGGGGACGACGTGGAGGAAGCTCGTCCGCAATGGAAGGGGGAGGAAGGAGAAAAAGAAAGAAAGGAGCAGCAGGCGCTCGGGGGGAGAAAAAGGAAGAAGAAAAGGAAGAGCAGGCAGGGAGCCGGCGGCAGGGAAAAAAGGAGAGAGAGAGGGAGGGAAAAAGAGAGAGGTGGTGGGGGCCACTTGTAGGAAAATGAAGCAGAGAGCAAAATGCTAAGGATAAATGTAAAATTTCAAGGTTAAGCTTGTAATTTGCATTAGGGCTTGCTGGCTTAAATTTTTGGCATGAGCTGTGAAATCGTGAATTTTTACTTAAGCTTTGTATATACATAAGTTTTGAAAATTCAACCCTAGATTTTGTTGACCTGAAATTGAATTCAAGATGTTAGTACTTTGAATTCATAATCTGCAATGGCATTTTCTATTTTTATAATTTACAACATTATTATTTGCATTTGGGAGTACTCTTGATTATTAATTTGTATAGCACAAAACCCAAAAAGATTTCAATAGATATTCAAAAGAAACTTAAGTGCTAGCAAATGCAAGAAAAATTTTAAAACCTCCACATTTTTGAACGCTTGAAATTTCAGGATGTTACAAGAAACAACTCTAGGAGTTGCTGGACAAAGGGTTTATTAGACCTAGTTCCTCACCATGGGGATCTCCGGTGTTGTTTGTGAAGAAGAAGGATGGTACCGTCAGGATGTGTGTAGACTATCGGGCCCTGAATGAAGTGACCATTAAGAACAAGTACCCCCTCCCGAGAATCGATGATTTGTTCGACCAGCTAGGTGGAGCTACTATATTCTCCAAGATAGACATAAGGTTAGGCTATCACCAGTTGAAGATTAGGGCTGAGGATATACCCAAAATAGCTTTTACCACTAGATATGGACTGTACGAATTTATGGTCATGTCTTTTGGTATAACCAATGTTCTAACCTACTTTATGAACCTCATGAACAAGGTATTCATGGAGTATTTGGACAAGTTTGTAGTAGTGTTCATTGATGATATCCTCATCTACTCCAAAAATGCGGAGGAGCATGCTGAACATCTACGCCCGGTATTGGAGAAGCTAAAAGAGCATCAACTATACGACAAGTATAGCAAATGCAAATTTTGGCTAAATGATATCAGCTTCTTGGGGCATATAGTGTCTGCAAGAGAAGTGTCCCTCGACCCAGCCAAGATAGCGGCAGTAACAGAATGGAAGCAGCCCACCTCAATCACGGAAGTGAGAAGTTTTCTTGGTCTGGCAGGATGTTATAGAAGATTTATAGAAGGATTCTCCTGGATTGCCAGGCCATTGACCCAAATGCTCAAGAAGGAGCAGAAATTTGAATGGACCAAGGCCTGTGAAGAAAGCTTTCAAGAGCTGAAGAAGAGATTAACTACCACCCCGGTGCTAGTCCTACCTGACGTACGCAAAGACTTCGAGGTATACTGTGATGCCTCACATCAAGGGTTGGATGCATACTGATGCAAGGAGGCAAGGTTGTGGCATATGCATCTGCCCTCCACTTTACCATTTCCACCCACAAAGTTTTTGAAACAGAACTATATCTAGTTAAGTTCCCATGTCCGCCCTTGACCGTGGGCACGGCTATTCGAATAGTTTTCTACTCTGCAGAGTTTGCACACTTTTCCCACAAGAGATAATCTGCTCGTTGCCCAACATGATTCCTTGGCCATGAGGTTGAGTAGATCATCACAGAGCTGTTACAATGCATTTTTCCTAGCAGTGCCACGTCCGCTAAGGTTTCACTCCCTTCGGGGTACGACCACCCTTCCAGGAGCCCCCTCTTGCGCCGTCACGTCGGAGGGTGCGGCCACCCTCTGCCCGTCCGTGGTCACACCGGCGCAACCCATACTGAGTTGATGCAAATTAGTTAGCCTTGCCTACAATTTGCCAGCTTGCGGTTGTACTTGTTGTACACTGGGAGGTCATCACAAGATTCGGTCCTTAGGGTTATCTGGGCAGTTCTACCACTAACCACTTTGTGCTTCCACTGCACCACTCACACACACCCTCGAACCATCCACCCAGATAATTAAGCAACTTGAGGTTTCTGGGAGCATAAAATATCCATAACCAAATATACTAGTCATTTCCACCATGACTGCCCAAACCAATTTCTCATGATTCAAGTGATGCTTTGGGGCATTTTTGGTGCCCCCGATTATCTAAGCAGTACTAAGCATGGCGTATAGTTATGGACTTATTTTCGAAAGGTTACCATTATAATTTTTGCTATGGTGACAAGGCTCAGATATTCAACTATTTCCAAAGGAGGTATAATACTAGCAAGTTGATTAATGGGTATGTAACTAAAATCTTCAACAAACATATATTTGCATATGAAATAACAGCATGCAATTTGATAATTTAAACAAAAGTAAATTTATAAAAAATGTAGGTTCAACATGATCAAAGTATTGACTCACCTTGCGCGGTTTACCGCGGTCTTGAGCTCACTCAAATCTTTCTCTTTGGATGGTCTTGAGCTTTTGGTCTTTTTCTTCACCTCGACCCTGATCTCGCTTGATCCTTAATCTTCCAGACTCCAATTTTCAAATTACGTGCTAAGCAACTAAATTCAAATAAATGCAAATAACTCAAAAGATCCAAATAACTCCAAGTAAACTTAATTTAGCTTTATTATGAGTTAATGGATGATTGGAGGCAAGGTTGATTGGGTGCAGAGGACTGACGAAGTCACACAAGGTTGGGACAAAGTGATGGTTGGTAGAAGGAAACTCGACGAAGTAGAGGCTAAGGAGGGTTCATGATATAGGGATATTGACGACGTTATTCTTACTTCGGATTTGAGGATGGCTAGATTTAGCCAGCTATTGAATACCACGGGCTAACCCATTTTATTTAATAATTTCTTTTTATTATTTTTATATTTATCAAGGAAGTTCCACGAGCCACGCTAGACCTATGGGTGGATGTAAGACTGTAGTGGGGTGTAGGGTATTGCCTTGTCTAGTGTTAGCTTTTAGAAGTTAGGGCATGAGTTATATATACGATGTATATGATTTCTGGTTTGTCGAATTGATCTTATAGCGTGCATTTTTAGCATTTCGAGATGTATTATTTTAGGTTGTGCTAATATTACCCTGTTCACTTAAAATGTAAGGTGGTAAAATTGTCTTAATTACCGACGATGTAGGGATTTTAGCAGATGCCCCAACATGACTTTTAATTAAAGAGGCTCTTTGGATTGGGTATCGTAGATATTCTACGTATATTTTTATTATTATTATAGTGTTGACATTATTATTATTGTTATTTAAGTTTGTTTATCTAGGACCGAGCATGTTATACCAGGTTATACTTTACTATCAATATTCCTCTGGATCTACCGTTGAGATTTATTTGTTGATGACACGCTAGTGATGACTACTATTCACATCGCTACATTAGGTGGATTACTTTTTAACATCTGATGACCTAGGGGTTACTTTATTATAATTGCCACATATACATACATACATACATACATACATACATACATACATACATACATACATACATACATACATACATACATACATACATACATACATACATACATACATACATATATATATATATATATATATATATATATATATATATATATATATATATATATATATATATATATTCTAACAAGACATTTTTACTTAAAGACGCCCTTTTGATTAATGGTTGTTATCAACTTATATACCTTTAGTTGTTATTTAGTGCAACTTAAAACTTAAGGAAAAAGATTGTGTGTGTGTCTATATATATATATATATGTGTGTGTGTGTGTGTGTGTGTGTGTGTGTGTGTGTGTGTGTGTGTGTGTGTGTGTGTGACAGCCTAGCTTGCTAGTTGACTAAAGTTACCATTGGTATTTATTTGATAGTGGTATGTTAAAGGTTGAAGCACCTATTTTAGTTATTATTGAAGGTAATCTTTATTTACTAAATCATCATGAGAGCACAAATCTACACAATATTTCTACTCAATGTCTCACTATACCTTAGTTGGGAATTAAGCTTTAATATAAGGGTTAAAAGACACATTAGCTGCTAACATGTAGTATTTAATCCATAGTTAATTATTTATTCAGCTCATTTATACCCTAGATAAATTTTAGTATCGTTTCTGGACCATTTCCCGATTTTCCCTAACTTCTTCTTCACTGGGAGCTTCTCTGCAAAAAGGTTTAAAACCTACTGCTAAATACTGCGTGGGAGGGAGATCGAACACGGGCGGCCGAACTGAACACGCGCCCTGCTAACCAATTGCTCTATCGGTGTTACCTGACGGTTAGGGGAGTAAGTAACAGAAGAGCCGAGCAGCTGGAGTCTGAAACAGAGCACTTCGGGGCGGCGTACGGGCGACGGGGTTGCCGGCAAGCGGCGGCCGAGGAGGTGTCGGCGGTGGGCAAAACGGGTTGCCGGCGTCATGTGGAAGGCGATGGAGAAGCCGGTGGGGTCCGAGGGGCACCGGAGTTGGGTTGTCGACGCGCGGCGGCGGTGGCGTGGGAAGGAGCTCGGCACCGGCGAGGTGGGGTGGCGGGGAGCTTTGCCCGGCGGTGGGGACGTGTTGGTGGGGCCACGGTGGAGCTCCTGGGCAGCTAAATTGGCCGGAGATGGCTCCAATCGGTCGGATTTGGGTTCGCCGGAGCTAGAGGGGAAGGAAACGGCCGGCGGCCGGTGGGGCTCTAGGGGCCGATTACCGGCGGTGGGAGGAAGTGGGGGAGGAGGCGAGGTAATTGGGGGCGCGCCTTCCTTCTTATGGAGGCGGAGCCGACCGGGCGGCGTGGGCGTGAGTCGACGGGGCCGGCGGGGACAGCGGAAGAATCGGGCGGTGTTGCAGGCGGCGGAGTGGACAGGGGATCGCGAGGAAGATACAGGTATGGTGGCCCACGGCCTGGTGTCGCGCATGTTGTGGCAAGGCAGCGGGAATTCGGCCGTGTCGCGCGGCGTGGCCAAAGCAGCAAGGAGGAGGGGGGTCCGGCGCACGGGAAAGAAGGGAAAGGAGGAAGGAGGCGTGCTGCGCAAGGGTGTTCGGACCGTGCGGTCGGCAGGGAAAAAAGGGGCCGGGCCCACTGGCAGGGTAGGGAGAAAAGAGAGGGAGAGAGAGGAATAGGGAGTGGGGCCCACATGTAGTAGAGAAAAAAGAGTAAAAGAAAGGGAGGAAAAAGGCTTTGCAATTTGAATGCTTTTGGATTTTACATTTCTTTTTCATTTTTAAAATATCTGATTTCAATTTTTGAACATTTAGTTCAAATATCTAGCTACAAAATCTATTATTTCTCTATTTTCTATTTCATTCAGTTTGCCCTCGGATTTCGTTTTTGATGTTATTTGGTTATGAATTGCATATATATATATACATAAATTCTGAATATCCCACCTTGGATTTTAATGGGTATATTTTAATATTTTATTGTCCTAAACTTGAATTCAAGACGTTGGTATTTTGAATTCATGATCTGTAATGACATCTTTCCATTTTTATAATTTACAATATTATTATTTATTTTTGGGAGTACTCTTGATTATTAATTTGTATGGCACAAAACTCAAAAAGATTTCAAATAAATACTCAGAAGAAATTTGAGTGCTAGCAAAATGCGAGAAAAATTTTAAAAACTCCATATTTTTGAGCACTTGAAATTTCAGGATGTTATAGCTGTGCATGTTAACTATTGCATATTGTGTGTTGGCTCGCTGAGCACGGTGGATTTGTGCTCACACTCGCAATACCAAATCAGAAACAGGAACTCAAGATCACTACGCTCATGAGGATGCCCCTGCCAATGTTGGAGGAAGCAACGAAGAAAATTAGGGTGCTTCCTACGTATTTGGGTCATAAACAAGAAGGCTTGATGGAGATTGTGTGCATATATATTACCTAAGCTTAGTTAGTATATGTTGCACATATCTACCCCAAGCCGCTTGCCTGTGGCAATGGTCTCACTTATGCTTTGAATTCCGCTGCTATTTTGTGATGTAAACATTTGGCTGATGTGGCCTATTGTAGACTACCACCTGACGAGGTGTAATTTAACTCTGTCCTATTAAATCATGATTTTTATGCGATGTATGAGTTGATACAGCAATGTACCTGTGTGCACTATCTACTTATCCAGGGAATAGTGCAGTGAAACACAGTAGATTTTAGATTGAAAAATTCGGGTCCGACACCGTCCAACCGGGCTTGGCTGAGCAGTCAGGCCAGTATGGGTGCTACAGTCTGACTGGCTCACCTATTACCGGGGTTTGACCCGATTGACCGGCTGCTATCAGACTAATTTTGCCTAAAGGTATCTAAGAGGTGTTGGATATTTGTGGGTATGGTCGTGGGTTGAGTTTTAGAGTCCTAGGTCATTGCATTAATATTTTATGAAGTATGTTTGGACTAATGTGGCTCATGTTGTGAAGAAATTTGTGTTCAAAAATGATTTCTTAGTCTTTGATGTGTAAGAAGCTTAGAGGCAACCATCATCGATGGCGTGAACTGGAATTAGGATCGGGGATGAACTGATGTACGATCAAGCAAGTCGAGCGGGATGGCTGAGCTCAAGTAAGGTGCAGGGAAGGCCAGGGATGTTGAAGAGAATGTTTGAGTAACGATTCATGGAATGGTGCGGTTAGTGCAAGTGAGGGTGTGGTCAGGGGGAACCGACATGGAGAGACTTATCGATGCATAAGCCACTGGTAAACCTACATATTGCAGGCATGGAAATTGCTTGCAAGGGAGAAGATGACCATGGATTAGGCTCGGGGAAGAGGTGAGGTCCATGGTCAAATCGAGGGTGTTTTGGTTGGGAAGCCAAAATACTGAAAATGGCGATGGGACCAAAACCGCAATGCTTGCAGGGTGTTCGTAGAGCAATTTAGATCAAGGAGACGCTGAAGAGGCTAAGTTGATGGGAAACTTGCTCCTTAGTAGGTTTAAGCTTATACGCTTTAAGAAGCGTGCATAAATCATATGTAATTTATGTGCTTGGTGTCATGTAGACGAGGTAAAAAGGCATAAACATGATTGGGGAGTCTGTAGGAGCCCAGATTTTACAATCCGGAATCTTCTGTGATTCCACCGTACTATTCCCTGGATCAGTAGATAGTGCTCACATATTACAGTTCTGAATAACAAAGTACATATCATGCGGAAGCGTAAATAAAATAGTAGACTTACTCATGGGCCGATTAGGCCAAAATCAATAAATTGCAGTAGCGGAATGAAGCACATAGGTGGGACCCTCAGGACATGCCCACAGGCAGCCAACTGGAGGTTCGCGACCTAGCCCTTGACATCTTCATCTTCTCGGCCAACTTGTCCAATCTTGTTGCTGAGACGAGGTGATTTGATTCCTGATTCTGAATTTTGTCGCAAAAGCGAGTGTGAGCACTCCAACCCCGTGCTCCGCGAGCCAATACACAGAATGCAAATAAATAGTATGCATGGCTTAACAAAGGAGAGGCTCGGGTTGTTTTATTTGCCGTAAAACGCGTCTAGTAGCATTTCTATTATTATATCATATTGTTGTTTTTGTGACCTAAAGACTCCTCACCGCAAATGACATCATTGACTTAATCCACCAAAGATTCACGCTCTTTATTAACTGATGTCTAAGACTCCCAACAGCGATTGCCATAATTGACTTAATCCACCGAAATTACACTTCCTTTATTGAGTGCTCTCTAAACTCCAAACAACATGTGTCATCCTCTATTCAATCCACCGATCATATTCTTTCTGTATTGGTTGTTGTCTAAAACTCCAAACAGCGAATATCATCATTTATTTAATCCACCAATCATGCACTCATTGCTGCCTAAGACTCCAAGCAGTGAGGGTCATCCTTTATTTAGATCCATCAATATCTTTTGTATTCTAAAATCCAATCTTGTGGTTGCTAGTCATCAACTCTTCATTTCTAAATTCTAATGACTATTCAACATAATTGCTTTTAAATCCACCGAAATCCTTCGTATCGAGACTTCCTAATAATTCAATCCTTTTGTTATTGATCCAAAACCATAATTTGTTCTCCCAATAACTAATCTTATTTTCTACTATCTATTTCTAACTAATTCACTAGTATACATCCCCCAAGAATATTAATGATCAAATCTACGACTCACTAGTATACATCCACCAAGAATATCAATGATTAAGTCTACGACTCACTAGGATACATCCACCAAGAATATCATTGATCAAGATTAATCCAATAATTGTTATCATTCCTCTAATATTCCTAGAAATTCAATTCATCCATCTAGTATTTGATCCAATCCTGTTAATCCCATTACTGCCATCATCTTCCAAGAATTTATATTAGTTATCAGTGTAGTAATCTAGCAATTTACCTTTGCACTCCCTAATTCTCCAAAATCGATTCACTATTATATATCCACCAAGATTATCACTAATCAAGAATTATACTCCAATACTTGTGCTATTTCTCCAACTTCCTGAAAATTCAATTAGATCATTTATCTAGCCTATCTATTCAGCTGGACCCCACTAATTCATTTCTCCCAGAACCCACACTAGCATTTCCTTTTGCATGATCGACCTGAATCCACCAATACCTTTATGTGCATACTATAAACATCCATCTCCTTTACTCACAACCCTGTTTATTCCACCCATATTTTAGTTTGTAAGATAAGTAATGCCACTATTTGAAATGCAATACATAAAATTTCCTGAGACCTAGCAGCTTTGGAACAAATCATAATGTTCAAGGAATACTAACATGATTTTCCATACATATGGCATCACACCATATGCCTAATATCACCATAGTTTTTCCATACATATGGCATCACACCATATAACATCTTTCAGCGTTATAGCCGCTTAACTTACCACTGGGACGACACCCAGGACAACTCAAATCAGGGCTTTCCACTGCCCTACCACTTTTCCATTCCCACCCACAAAGTTTTTGAAATAGAACTATATCTAGTTAAGTTCCCATGTCTGCCCTTGACCGTGGGCATGACTATTGGAATAGTTTTGACTCTGCAGAGTTTGCACACTTTACCCACAAGAGACAGTTCACTCATTGCCCCACACGATTCCTTAGCCGTGCGGTTGAGCAAACCATCACAGTAACCGTTCAAAGTACCTCGCCCCTTCCATCATCTCACCCCTATGAGCTTGGCCCGCTTGCGGCAGGTCTCATAGGTTGTGCGGGATGTTCTCCTTCTGAACGCCTAGCAACTGGCTACCCACACTGCTAGCACGCCACAGCAGAACTTCACCCTCCGCGGATGCCCCATTCAAGCCGTCACACTGACTGCCACTTGCACTACCTCACCTCCTCCACCTATGACGATGACTTTCGGGGTCCGGTAAATCTACTAGGCCAAGTTATACTTTACAAACTTGTGGTTGTACTTGTTTTACACAGGAGGTCATGACAAGATTTGGTCCTTAGGGTTATCTGGGCGGTTCTACCACAAACCACACTCTCGTGCACACCTGCACCATACCCCCGAACCATCCGCCCAGATAAATAAGCAATTCGAGGTTTTTGGGAATATAAAATAACCATATCCAACATACACCAGTCATTACCACCATGACTGCCCAACCAATTTTTCTCAGGATTAAAAGTGATGCTTGGGCGCTCTCGCACCCATGATTATCTAAACAACATTAAGCATGGCATATATTTAGAGACTTATTTTCGAAAGGTTACTATTATAATTCTGCTAAGGCGACAAAGTTCACACATTCAAATATTCCAAAGGAGGTGTAATATTATTCAAGGTAAACCATAGGCATATAACTAGAATCTTAAATTAACATGTATTTGCATATAACATAGCAGCATGCAATTTGATAATTTAAATCAAAGTAATTTGCAGAAAATGTAGGTTCAACATGATCAAAGTATTGACTCGCCTGGCGCGGTTTACCGCGGACTCGAGCTCACACGATGCTTTCTCTTGAGCTTCTATCCTTCACCTTCACTTCGAGCTTGATCTCGCTTGATCCATTCAATCTTCACGACTCCCAATTTCTAATTACGCGACAAACGACTAAATCCAATTAAAAGCAAATAGCTCGAAAGATCCAAATAAATCCGAATAAGTTCAATTTAGTGTTATTATTATGAGTCAGTGGGTGATTCGAGTGATTTGAGGCGAGGTCGGTGGCAGAATACGATAACTTGATCTTTTTATTAATAATCTCTTTTTATTATTTTTGTATTTAATTAGGAAGTTCCATTAGTTAGGATGAACCTATGAATTGAGATACAGGTCTAACTGGGTATTATTTCGTCGAGCGCTACTTTTCAGGGCATATGATATACTTACATGAGTGATGTTTGCAACTCTTTAGTTTACCGAGTTAAACTTATGGCCTGTGTTTATAACCCTTTGGTGGTATGATATTTCATGTACCTCCATTTATCATTAGGCTGAGTTTAATTTGAATTAAGGTTTATTTATACGGGTCCCAGCTTGTTATATATGTACAATTATACTCCATATAAATATGCACTAAAACTAGTGTTAAGATTTAATTGATGGCACTAATACTATCTTGCTTATACTTTAGCTACTATTATCCTTAATTTTATTTCCAGTTTTAGTTTGAATATGAGCAAGGCTTGATATGTATCATTTTATGTGACCCTAATTACTCAGCATAGCTCAATTTGAATTTAATATTCATTTGGGTATGATTTCTAGCTTGTTATTCCATGCTCAACGTCATTATTTATTAAGCCTAACGTTAGGGTTTAAGTACGGGCACCATTATTATTTCATCCATGCTTTAAATAAGAAATTTTGTTCCCAATGGTTACGACATATGGTTTAATTTAATTCTATGAAGCTGCTTGATTTGTCATTTAAGTAAAGTTACCGCTAAGGTTTACCCACTGATGGCATACTAATGGCAGAATTAGGTTTTTAATGGCGCCTCTAATTGTCACGCGAATTTCTTTTTCACAATTACTAGTGGGTTTCTTATATTTCTTCCAAATTTGTATTTTGGTCAAGATTGCTAACTAAAAGATCACTTCCCATCAAATTCTAGCAACATAAAACCATTTCGGTTGTCTACTTTGTTTGCCAATTACCCTTAGCAACCCTGAGTATTACTTAAAAGTATAGGGTTATATTGTTGCCACTACCCCCAATTAAGTTTCTGTTTTAATTTATGTTCTAACTAATTATTTAACCTCACCTAATTATTTTCTTTAATCACTTATTTGCCAGTATGTGTATCATTCTATATTTTGTTGCATATAAAATTTTATTTGACTCCAATCTAATTATCTCAGCTCTCTTGAATTACTTCCTAATGATTTTTAATTAAAGTGGGCTAGAGAAGAACAAAAACTTAAATAGCTAAACAGGAGACTCGAACCTGCATCTCTGGCCTGAAGCTTGCACCATCTAACCAACCGAGCGGCCAATAGCTTGTGAGTAGGAGGGGAAACATATTACAAGAATGCGTGGGACTTGAGCTCAAAACAGAGCTGCCAGCGGAGCTCGGCGCAGCCCTTGCCGCCGGCGGCAGAGGCGGTGGCCGGGGGTGAGTACTCGCAAAAGGGATTGCTCACCACCGCGCCCACCCGTGGGTGAGGCCTCGCCGGCCAATTTGGCCAGGGCGATGGCCGGCGGCTTACCTGGCGGCGGCGGAAACGGGGTCGACGGTGGAGGCGGCGCCGACGTGGAGGAGAAGGGAGTTTGAAGTGCGCGTGAGCTGCAGGGAGTTCAGAGGAAGCTTGACACAGTGTTGGTTGAGCGGGAAAAGAGCCGGGGTGTGCCAGCGGCGGAGGCCCATGCTGGCGCGGGCGGTCTTGCGGTGCTGGTGAGCTGGGGCCGACCGGGGTTCCAATTGGGGGTGGGGATGGGTTTGCGGCTCCACAAGGACGCTGCAAGGCAGAGGAATTGTCTGGGGACGGCCCCAATCGGCCGGAGCAGTGTGACGGCATGGAACCCTGGCAGCAGCCGGTGCACGGGCGGGGACGGGGAAGGAGCAGGGAAAAAGGGGCGCGGGAGCAAGGGGAGCAATGGAGGCGGCTGCAATCTTATAGCGACAGAAGGGCGGGGATACGTAGTAGGCGGAGGACCGGTCCGCGGGGCGGTTCGCCGGTTCTTGCCCGGGCGCGGGGCTCGGCGCGCGGCGCGTGGCAGGGCGAGAGGACGGGTCGGCGCAGCGCAGAGTGTGGCAGGCAGCGTGCTCTGGCGGGAGTGGCGCGGAGCAGAGGGCAGACAGGAGAGAAGAAGGGTGGCGACGCGGCTCAATGTCAGCCATGGAGCGGAGAATAGAAAAGGGGAGCTAGGCGCAGAGGAGGGAGAAAAGAAGGAAGGAGGAGTCTAGGCAGGAGCCAGGGCCCGCGCGTAGGAGGAAGGAGAGAAGGGGAAAATAAGCTGGGCCCGCATGTAAGAGAAAGAGGGGGTAAGGGGACGGGTAGAAAAAGGAGGAGGCTGCATAGTTTTGGTGAAAATAGGGGAAATGAATAATAAAATTGGAAGATTGAGTTTCTAAAAATTTCAATATTGTATATTCAGATCCCTTTTTCTTGAAGTCCAGCTCTAGAATAGCCCTAAATTCTTTGGCGTATAATTTAGGTGTATGTATATATATACATATATGTGTGTGTGTGTTTGAGTTGTACTTTTAATTCAACTATTTCCCTTCAACTAATTTATAAACTATGTTTTGACTTTATAAATATATTTTTGAATTACTATTTCAGAGTTTGAACTCTCCATCTTTATTTAAATTTTGATCACACTCTCCTTCCTATTTGTATGATGATTGAGCTATATCAAAAATGATTTCTTGGCCTTAATTATTATTATCCATTTCTAATCTTTAATTAAAACTTTGATTTAGCGAATTATAACAATTGTTAGGTTGTCAGGGTGAAACACTATTTAAATTATTTGTACCTATTTGCTTATTTATTGATTTTCATGATTGTTTATTTTGCGCTCAAGGTTTATTTCCAGTTATTACTTGCTCAGGGCAAAACTCAGGAAATATCCAAATAAGATTTCGGCAAAATCTCAAATGCCAGTAAGATGTAGAGAAAATTTTTAAATTCTTCCAATTTTTCAAACATTCAAAATTTAGGATGTTACAGAGTCAATCAATGAGTCCTCTACTGTTCTATCCATCTATCAATCTATATCTATACTAATTAGACACTATAAAAAATTGTCATGTTAATTCATAGAAAAAGAAAAAAATTGATTGTTACTCCGGTAGATCCGGGTTATAACAATGTAGATCTGTCAGTACAAGAGAAAGTTTAAATTTATAGGCACTATGAGAAAATTCTCACGTTAATCCATAAAAATGGAAAAAAACTGACTGCCAATTCGGTAGATCCGAGTTATAACAGTGCAGATCTGTCAGTACAAGAGAATGTTAAAAATACATATGGAAATGATGTTTTGGTTGCGACGGAAGGTGGCCGTGTCCTCTACTCAGATTGTTTCTTTCCGTGATTGTCTCGTGGTTTTTCTTTGCGTGATTAGTTCGCACTTCCCAAATTCTCTCTCTCTCTCTCTCTCTCTCTCTCTCTCTCTCTAACGTATTTGTAAAGAGCCCTGTGAAAGGGAGAAAAACAGAATAAGCGAGCCTTGGTCGATGAAGAAATCGCTGCCATCGACCACAACACGGCAGAGGATCCCTCGATGGTTGCTGACGACGGCGGTGTAGAGTAGAGAGTGGAGCAGATCATGGCGATTTGCAGAGATGATGCCATGATTGTGGCGGACTGGCGGCGAAGGAAGGCGCAAGGATCGTTCTATGAGAAAATTCTCACATTAATCCGAAGATAAGAGTTAAGCATGCATATCATAACGATTTGATTATAAGATAAGTTTCTTCCAAGATCTATTTTGTAGTAAAATGGTCACTTTTGCATAGTTAATTATATGCATAAAACTATGATGCAATACTAATTTTCTTACCTAGATTTTCCTATTTTCTTTGTGTCACAAATTAGTTCAGTGCATGCAATACTGGCCCTTGCTAAGTGCACGGGCATATTTCTACGTTAACTAAAAATATTTCTGTGACCCCTGAGTGGAATGTTTTTTCAAAAAATCACATCTGCAAATATATAGAAATTTGGAACTACGAATTCCAAAAAAGCTGTGTCATCCAAGTATATATTGTGGATTATATGGTATTCAAATATACGCAAATTTGGAAGTAAAATCAGAAATTTGTTAACCAAGTTTATATGTCTTACAAAATTAAATATTTTTAAACTAGCACTAACATTTTTATATAATTATGCAGCCTGTGCGGATAAGTCCATCCGTTGGCCCCAAGTTGTAACAGCTTATAATGTAATAAAAAAATCCATGGCAAGTATGATTGTAACAATTTGTACAACATTTCATGTATATAAATTCTGCATTAAATATTTTAAAAAGAAAGGCATCGAAAATAGAAAGTTTGCAACAAAAGATTTCAAGAATTGCGTGTCAGGACCCCGGATTTCCAAACCCGGATCCTCTGTGTATTACTACACTAGTCCCAGATCAAAACTAGTGCACACAGTTAAACAGAAATGATTCATGACCAACAACACATTTATTACAATTATAAAGAGTACTGACCACCAGGTCTCATTATTACATTGGAGGTTCCAAGACCTCACACAACCAGAATACAGCGGAAGCAAGGTAAATTCAATGTAGACCCATAAATATGCCACAGGTAGTTGACTGGGGAAGTGCGGCCTAGAACTCCTGGAATCCTTCGTCGAAGCCACCAGCGAAGTAATCGTAGTCTCCTTCTTGGGCTTCGTAATCTTCTGCTTTTAATGTTTGAGTGTAGCATGTGAGTACATAAAGTACTCCGCAAGTCTTAGGAAAAATGCAATAGATGCAAGACTTGACCAAGGAAGGCTATATGGCTCTTTTGCACAAACCAATGTTTTAATTTCAATTACTACTAATTATTTTCGAAGGCATCAATTTAATAAAGTAAATGTTTAACAGAACTATCATTACTTCTATAGTGAAGGTTTCATCTACCAACACTAGAGTACAACGATCAGTTTAAAGCTGCGGGTTCCATCCACCCTCTCTGGCTCCAACTGCCAGGATACCCTTCCGAGAGTTCTCTCCACTCTCGGAATACAAAACTTTAATTTTTAAAACCAAAACCAAAAATCTACCATGTGAATGCATTCCTTGCTCGCCCTTGACCGTAGGCACGGCTATTCGAATAGTTTTACACTCTGCAGAGGTTGTACAACTTTACCCACAAGAGATATATTATCCTAAAAGTCAACACGCTTCCTTTGGCATGAGACCCAGATAAAATATCACAAAGCCTTTACCTTACTGTAATCTAGCTAGATACCACCCGCTGAGGTTTTACTGCAGGTAGGCTAACTGCCCGAACCGAAGCCCCCTCTTGCGCCATATGAGTACAGTAAATCCCTGTCCCTCACTGTTAATAACCAGTCCATCCCTGCCACCCACTTTCCACTGGTGGCACCTAAACTAGACTATCATAAGTTAGTCAGCTAGGTCGTACCCATATAGACTTGTGGTTGTATGGTTAATGCTCAGTCTGGACAAACACAAGCGTCGGTCCTTCATTGACTAGGGTGGAACATACACTTTTCAAGATCTCGTGCTAACTGCACCAACCCAAACCAACCATCCACCCTAATCTAAACCAACTTCCACATTTCATTTTATTTTAACAGAACAGTGGCAACTCCAATTACCACTAAATTTATAAAAACAAGGGTGTTACCATAAATCATAATTTCCCATTTGCAAGATTTATGAGGTATTCAATAGCATGGCTAAGCATTGTACTACCATTCTAATACCAACAATTAAATACATTACTCTCATTAATGAGTCAAAGGAATTTCTAAGGTTGCAAAGGTACATGGCAATCAACTTCAAGTGAGGGCATAACAAGGTTGGATATAACTAATGCCTTAAGATTTGAATTATCATTTTATGTAAATAGCAATGCACCTAATTTAAAATAATTAAAACATTTCAAAATCATAGGTTCAAGATGATCAAAGGAGACTTGCCTTCTTGCACGTTCTCGGAGTCTTCCTGCTGGGGAGTGGAGAGGTCTTCAACAACGTTGGATTCTACGCGAGAAAAGACAGAGCAACAAAACAAATAAATACAAACAAAATTCAAATAAACTCAAAAATTTAAATAGAGGCCATAGTTGTATAGATCATGATTTTAGATGAATTTAGAAATTTGAATGGCTGAATTTGGAGTTAAAATGAGAAAGTTATGCTCATTCGAAAATCTCAGTTTGATTAAATCCAGAAATTAGGAAATTTCTGATAGGTGGGGCCCACTGGAATTATTAAATTTAATCTTTTATTTTTTTATCCTGAGATTATGACAGGTGGGACCCACTGGTCAGTGAGCCCACAGGATCAGCCTCTGACATGTGGGACCCACTGGACAGTGAGCCCACCGGCTTAGCCTCTGACATGTGGGACCCACTGGACAGCGAGCCCACCGGCTTAGCCTTTGACATGTGGGACCCACTGGACTTCGGGTCCACATGTCAGTGACCAGCACAGAGGGGTGGGGCCCAGGCGACAGTGGCCCGCACAGACCGGCGGCCACTGACGGGTGGGACCCACTTGTCAGCGCGGAAAAATGCAAGAAAGGCTCAACCTCAGCGTGCGGAGCCGGGGGCTCGAACGCGCGCCGAGGGAGCCAGGGGGAAAGAGTAGCGCGGTTAACCAGTCGGGCGGGGTGGCTTTGCCTACCCAATAAGGGTAGGTAATCCCTTTGAGGGTTACCTGCTGGAGGGGTCCGGCAGCAGTGGACGGAGGCAGGGTCGTCAGCGGCGAGGGGAGGCCGGAGGGGTTCGGGTGAGGTCCAAAACGCGGTCCTGGAGCGGAGGCGAGTCCAACGGAGGGGTCGGCGAGGCTCGGGGACGAGCGGAGGTGGCCGGCGGCGAGGAAGGGGCCGAGCTGCCTCGGGTGCTCCGGTGCGATGGGGCTCCGGCGGCGGGAAGGGACGGCCGAGGTACCGGGGAGGTTCGCACAGACGGGAGGAAGCTCGGGGTGGCGGCGGCGGGCTCCGGGGACGACCGAGGCGGCGGCGATGGCTCACCGGAGTTCTTACCGTGTGCGCGCGGGGAGCTCTTGGTGCGACGGCGCTCGGGGCTCAGGGAGAGAGGTGGAGGACGCTGGGAGATGGTGCGGGAAGAGGCGAAGGCCGAGGGGCTATTTATAGGGACGGAGGAGGGGACACGGGCGCGCAATTGCTCGCCGGTGTGTCGGCCGAAAAAAGGAAGGGGGCGGGGGAGAAAAGGAATCGGGGCCGTAGAAGGAAGGGGAGCACGGGAGATCGGGGATTCGGTCGCGGCGGCGTTCGGGGTTTCCAAAACCAGGGAGAGCCAGCGAAGGCAAGGTTGGATCCGGCTCGGAGTGGTCGCCGGCGTAAGAAAGGAAAGAGGGGGAAGAAAAGGAAAGAGGCGGCTCCGCGGGGACGAAGGATCTGACAAGCGGGGCCGGGTGTCAGCGGAAAGAGGAGAGCGGGCGACTGACTGGCGGGGTCTGCGAGTCAGAGAGGAAAGGGGAAGGGGTGCGGATCGTGACCACGCGGTCCTGGAGGTGGATCGGGCGGCTGGCGCCGTTTAAGTGGAAGGGGGCGGTTGGATTGGGGCCGGGCGCGGGGACGCGGCTCATCCAGGCCGTCCACGCATCGGGTGAGTGGAATAGGAAGGCGGGGCTGGCTAGGCCGGGCCCGCTAGACAGCGAGGGAGAGGGGTAGTGCGGCTTGGATCAGGCCGAGCGGCGACGTGGGCGGATCTGGGCCGTCCACGCATCGGCCGGAGGGAAGGGGAGGGATTTTTATTTTAGAATTTGATTTTTAATTTCAGAAAAGGTTAGGAAATTATTTAGGCCTCAGAAAAATATAAAAATACCTCCAAAAATTCCAGAAATATTCACAGAAGCTCCTGGAGATATTTTGGACTCAATAAAAATTCTTCCAAGTAATTTTTGTATTTAATTTTCATACTTGAAATACTTTTTAATTTCAAACATACATTTTTAAACTCCAGAAAATCCAGGAAACCAGATAAGAGCCAAATAAATCCAAATAATTAATTTGAATTAGGATTTTTATAGAAATTCAAAATATCTTTTTATTTAACAATATTTTTAGGTTTTACTTAAAATACTTTTCAAATCCAATTTTCAAAAAAAGAAATTCAGGGCAAATACAAATAAAACTCAAATACTTTAAAATAATTAATTTGAAATTAAATTTTTCAGAAAGCAAATTTTTGGGATGTTACAAATCTACCCCCCTTAGAAAGAATCTCGCCCCCGAGATTCGGACGGACTAGGAAAAAGAAAGAAGAGGAAAAAGCAACTCTTGGTTCTTGTTGTGCTCTCAAGCTACTTCTTTCTTTGAACCAAATTGAAACTTACCAGGCGTGACTACTGCCCCTGGGGCACCCTTTGTGGTGATGTGGTTAACTCGTCCTCTTCCTTGTGATTGCGGAGTTCTTGGAGCTTTTCCTGCAGTTAGAGATATTTCCCGTCCTTGTCCTGCAACTGGAGTTCGCGCTGGTGTATTTCCCAAATTGAAAGGAATTGGAGTGGTAACCTGAGGCTTCTGCGGGCAATTTCCTGCATAATGCCCCATCTCGTGACATCGAAAACATTGCACTCCTGCGGCTGAGGTGTTGCTTCTCTGAGGACGGACTTCGGCAAAGATGTGGGGTTCTTGCACCTCTGAACGGGGCACAGATCCTGGAGTTCTTGGTGCATTTGTTGCTGCTGGAGCTTTGTTGAACTGGGGTGGATTCATTCGGGGTCTTGAACTGCTTGCATTATACTGTGTCTGAAAAGCCATCTTCCTCTTACGAGAGTCCTGTAATTGATATTGAGCATCTTCCTGGACAAGGGCCTTATTTACCATGTGCTGAAATGTCGGAAAATCTTTGGACACCAACTGCACCTTGAGATTGGGATCAAGTCCTTGCATGAACCGCCAGATCTTTGTTGACTCTGACGAAACATCTTCTGGTGCATACCTGGATAGTTGGGTGAACTTATTCAGGTACTCGGAAACACTGAGGTTTCCTTGCTGCAGTTGATAGAATTCTCGTTTCTTCATTTCCATTATTCTCGTAGGAATATGTGCGGAAAGCCTCAACAAATTCATCCCATGTGATGGCTTGCACATTTTGATGGGCGGCGCAGTAATTCTCCCACCAATTAGCAGCAATTCCCGTCAGTTGGTGGGCGGCATACAGTACCTTTTCATGCTCAGTGCACTGAGCTAAGATCAGCTTCTTTTCCACATCCTTGATCCAGTCGTTGGCCTCCAAAGAATCTACTGAACCAGCAAACGTAGGAGGTCTTGTCCTCATGAACTCTCCCAGCTTAGACTGGGGAGATTGGTTTGGTGCCTGCGGGGCTTGCTGCACTTGGTTCTGGGCCAGGGCTTGTAGAAGCTGCAGTTGCATAGCCATCATCTGCTCCAAGTCCGGCGCTTGAGCAGGAGGTGGTGGAATGTTGTTGTCTGGCTGATTGTTGGCGTCGCGGCTGTTGCCAGGGTTGCTCCTTGTGTTCACCGTCTGAGGCGGTTCCAGGGTTAGCAAAAGGTAAGAGGGAACTAGCATAGGTAAGAGATTAGGGGAAACTAATAACATCCCAACCCAACAAGAAAGAAACAAGCCACAACTAGGAGAAGCTTAGCTTGAAAGCAAAATAGTTTTTAACGATGGCTGTTCTACAAGTATACAAAGACTTGGTACAGTCCACCTAACACACAAGCAAGTAATATATAAGCGTTCTAAAATCGTAGGACTTTACTTGGGTACTACAACTAAAGAACTAGTCATCGCTCCTTCATGATGACGCGCTTCTCCAGGTGCTTCTCAGATGCAACCTTACTGAGCCGTCTATAGAAATTAAAAAGGGAAGAGAGTACAATTACCATTCTAAAAGGAAATAAGCAGATAGATAAGGAAGAATGCCATGACGAAGGTAAGGATAGAAAGACAAGAAAAGACAAGGATAGCACAATATTAAATTTTTATTTTATAAAATAAATTTTGAAGTTCTTCTTTTAACGACTATTCTAACTAGGTCACGTCCTACAGTCAAGTTGGCTCTGATACCACCTCTGTCGGGACCCCGGATTTCCAAACCCGGACCCTCTGTGTATTACTGCACTAGTCCCAGATCAAAGCTAGTGCACACAGTTAAACAGAAAAGATTCATGACCAACAACGCATTTATTACAATTATAAAGAGTACTGACCACCAGGTCTCATTATTACATTGGAGGTTCCAAGACCTCACACAACCAGAATACAGCGGAAGCAAGGTAAATTCAAAGTAGACCCATCAATATGCCACAGGCAGTTGACTGGGGAAGCGCGGCCTAGAACTCCTGGAATCCTTCGTCGAAGCCACCAGCGAAGTAATCGTAGTCTCCTTCTTGGGCTTCGTAATCTTCTGCTTTTAATGTTTGAGTGTAGCATGTGAGTACATAAAGTACTCCGCAAGTCTTGGGAAAATGCAATAGATGCAAGGCTTGACCAAAGAAGGCTATATGGCTCTTTTGCACAAAGCAATGTTTTAATTTCAATTACTACTAATTATTTTCGAAGGCATCAATTTAATAAAGTAAATGTTTAACAGAACTATCATTACTTCTATAGTGAAGGTTTCATCTACCAACACTAGAGTACAACGATCAGTTTAAAGCTGCGGGTTCCATCCACCCTCTCTGGCTCCAACTGCCAGGATACCCTTCCGAGAGCTCCCTCCACACTCGGAATACAAAACTTTAATTTTTAAAACCAAAACCAAAAATCTACCATGTGAATGCATTCCTTGCCCGCCCTTGACCATAGGCACGGCTATTTGAATAGTTTTACACTCTACAGAGGTTGTACAACTTTACCCACAAGAGATATATTATCCTAAAAGTCAACACGCTTCCTTTGGCATGAGACCTAGATAAAATATCACAAAGCCTTTACCTTACTGTAATCTAGCTAGATACCACCCGCTGAGGTTTCACCGCAGGTAGGCTAACTGCCCGAACCGAAGCCCCATCTTGCGCCATATGAGTACAGTAAATCCCTGTCCCTCACTGTGAATAACCAGTCCATCCCTGCCACCCACTTTCCACTGGTGGCACCTAAACTAGACTATCATAAGTTAGTCAGCTAGGTCGTACCCATATAGACTTGTGGTTGTACGGTTAATGCTCAGTCTGGACAAACACAAGCGTCGGTCCTTCATTGACTAGGGTGGAACATACACTTTTCAAGATCTCGTGCTAACTGCACCAACCCAAACCAACCATCCACCCTAATCTAAACCAACTTCCACATTTCATTTTATTTTAACAGAACAGTGGCAACTCCAATTACCACTAAATTTATAAAAACAAGGGTGTTACCATAAATCATAATTTCCCATTTGCAAGATTTATGAGGTATTCAATAGCATGGCTAAGCATTGTACTACCATTCTAATACCAACAATTAAATACATTACTCTCATTAATGAGTCAAAGGAATTTCTAAGGTTGCAAAGGTACATGGCAATCAACTTCAAGTGAGGGCATAACAAGGTTGGATATAACTAATGCCTTAAGATTTGAATTATCATTTTATGTAAATAGCAATGCACCTAATTTAAAATAATTAAAACATTTCAAAATCATAGGTTCAAGATGATCAAAGGAGACTTGCCTTCTTGCAAGCTCTCGGAGTCTTCCTGCTGGGGAGTGGAGAGGTCTTCAACAACGTTGGATTCTACGCGAGAAAAGACAAAGCAACAAAACAAATAAATACAAACAAAATTCAAATAAACTCAAAAATTCATGATTTTAGATGAATTTAGACATTTGAATGGCTGAATTTGGAGTTAAAATGAGAAAGTTATGCTCATTTGAAAATCTCAGTTTGATTAAATCCAGAAATTAGGAAATTTCTGACAGGTGGGGCCCACTGGAATTATTAAATTTAATCTTTTATTTTATTTTATCCTGAGATTATGACAGGTGGGACCCACTGGTCAGTGAGCCCACGTGATCAGCCTCTGACATGTGCGACCCACTGGACAGTGAGCCCACCTGCTTAGCCTCTGACATGTGGGACCCACTGGACTTCGGGTCCACATGTCAGTGACCAGCACTGAGGGGTGCGGCCAGGCGACAGTGGCCCGCACAGACCGGCGGCCGCTGACGGGTGGGACCCACTTGTCAGCGCGGAAAAATGCAAGAAAGGCTCAACCTCAGCGTGCGGAGCCAGGGGCTCGAACGCGCGCCGAGGGAGCAAGGGGGAAAGAGTAGCGCGGTTAACAGTCGGGCGGGGAGGATTTGCCTACCCAATAAGGGTAGGTAATCCCTTTGAGGGTTACCTGCTGGAGGGGTCCGGCAGCAGTGGACGGAGGCAGGGTCGTCGGCGGCGAGGGGAGGCCGGAGGGGTTCAGGTGAGGTCCAAAACGCGGTCCTGGAGCGGAGGTGAGTCCAACGGAGGGGTCGGCGAGGCTCGGGGATGAGCGGAGGTGGCCAGCGGCGAGGAAGGGTCGGAGCTGCCTCGGGTGCTCCGGTGCGACGGGGCTCCGGCGGCGGGGAGGGACGGCCGAGGTACCGGGGAGGTTCGCACGGACGGGAGGAAGCTCGGGGTGGCGGCGGCGGGCTCCGGGGACGACCGAGGCGGCGACGATGGTTCACCGGAGTTCTTACCGTGTGCGCACGGGGAGCTCTTGGTGCGACGGCGCTCGAGGCTCAGGGAGAGAGGTGGAGGGCGCTGGGAGATGGTGCGGGAAGAGGCGAAGGCCGAGGGGCTATTTATAGGGACGGAGGAGGGGACACGGGCGCGCAATTGCTCGCCGGTGTGTCGGCCGGAAAAAGGAAGGGGGCGGGGGAGAAAAGGAATCGGGGCCGTAGAAGGAAGGGGAGCACGGGAGATCGGGGATTCGGTCGCGGCGGCGTCCGGGGTTTCCAAAACCAGGGAGAGCCAGCGAAGGCAAGGCCGGATCCGGCTCGGAGTGGTCGCCGGCGTAAGAAAGGAAAGAGGGGGAAGAAAAGGAAAGAGGCGGCTCCGTGGGGATGAAGGATCTGACAAGCGGGGCCGGGTGTCAGCGGAAAGAGGAGAGCGGGCGACTGACTGGCGGGGTCCGCGAGTCAAAGAGGAAAGGGGAAGGGGTGCGGATCGCGGCCACGCGGTCCTGGAGGTGGATCGGGCGGCTGGCGCTGTTTAAGTGGAAGGGGGCGGTTGGATTGGGGCCGGGCGCGGGGACGCAGCTCATCCAGGCCGTCCACGCGTCGGGCGAGGGGAAGAGGAAGGCGGGGTTGGCTGGGCCGGGCCCGCTAGACAGCGAGGGAGAGGGGTAGTGCAGCCTGGATCAGTCCGAGCGGCGACGTGGGCGGATCTGGGCCGTCCACGCGTCGGCTGGAGGGAAGGGGAGGGATTTTTATTTTAGAATTTGATTTTTAATTTCAGAAAAGGTTAGGAAATTATTTAGGCCTCAGAAAAATATAAAAATACCTCCAAAAATTCCAGAAAAATTCACAGAAGCTCCTGGAGATATTTTGGACTCAATAAAAATTCTTCCAAGTAATTTTTGTATTTAATTTTCATACTTGAAATACTTTTTAATTTCAAACATACATTTTTATACTCCAGAAAATCCAGGAAACTAGATAAGAGCCAAATAAATCCAAATAATTAATTTGAATTAGGATTTTTATAGATATTCAAAATATCTTTTTAATTATTTAACAATATTTTTAGGTTTTACTTAAAATACTTTTCAAATCCAATTTTCAAAATAAGAAATTCAGGGCAAATACAAATAAAACTCAAATACTTTAAAATAATTAATTTGAAATGAAATTTTTCAGAAAGCAAATTTTTGGGATGTTACATTGCGGTTCACGAATTCTTACATGTAAAGTAAGAATCTAAATCATTGCAATAGAAAATCCCAAAAAAATTGTGATCTCCGATTACATACAAATTTTGACTTGATATTTGTAATTGGAATATAAAAAATTTGGCAGCTACAAATTCCAAAAAAAATAGTGAAATCAAAAGCTATATAAATTCTGAATAAAAATTCTAAAAGTCGTGGTTACGAAATATATACATAGGTTTCAAGCTAAAGATACTTTCCTATCCATATAGTTAGAAATGGAAAATTTAGATCTAAAGAATTTAGACTTTGAAATATATATGGGTTTGAAAACTGCAATCAATTTTGTTTTTTTAACTTGTAAAAATTTTGAATAAAAAAAAATCTAAAAATGATAAAAATTAAAATGTCAAAACACTGTGTCCAGGTGGATACTGGCCCACTACTATAGAAAACCTAATACTAGACAGCAAATCACAGACGGTTTGACAAAACCGTCTGTGACCGACACTAACACAGACGGTTTTAATTTGGACACCATCTGTGTTGATGGTGTCGGAGAAAACGAGTATCACAGACTATTCTTACCGATGAACCGTCTGTGATACTTTAGTATTACAGACAATTTTTATTAAAAACCGTCTGTGATAATCTGGAATTATCACAGATGGTTTTTTTATTAAAAACCGTCTGTGATAATCTGGAATTATCACAGATGGTTTTTTATTAAAAACCATCTGTGATAAGCTGATTATCACAGACGGTTCTGTGATGATCTCAGAATTATCACAGATGGTTTTTTATTAAAAACCGTTTATGATAGTGACGCTAGACATTTATTGCGCCGCTCAGAACCGCATATGTCTTCATTTCGATACAGATCTAGCCGGTGCTGCACTCTTTCGCTCAGGAGGCAAGCTAGGCGATTTCAGGCCAATTAATTTGGTGGGAGGAGGCAGAGATTGAGCTTTGAAGATTCATACGTTCCTGGTTGCTCTAGATATGGTTAGTAATAAAATTTATTTTTCTTTGCATTACAATTTAGATCTAAGTTTTGATGTGTGTTATTGTAGATGGTTTGCATCTACTTGACCGTACATGATCAGTTCCCGTCATGTGGGAGGCCAAATAGTTGTTGTGTTTATAATATGAATTAAGCTAGCAAAGCCTGAATGCATCTGGTATATATGTAGTAATAATTAATTTATTTAATTTTTAATACTAAGTTGTTATATATATATACATAACGTAGGACCGTAGCTGGATGTATGCTGCGAACCGTGTGAGTGAAGAGTACATTAATGGCGTGTCTACTTTTACAAGAGTTGCCGAGGAGGATATGTTTAATAAGGGGGTGGAATATATGTTCTGTCCATGCATAGACTGCGAGAATTTAAAGATGTTTAAGAACTGAGGGCAAATTGAAACACACTTGATTCGAAGGAGTTTCAAAAAGGGTTATACGTGTTGGACCAGTCATGGCGAAGTCAATGATCATATGCCGCCGGATGACATCACCGGTGAAGTGAATGATATGCCGCCGGATGACATCGCCGGTGAAGTGAATGACATGCCGCCGGATGATGTCGATTGTTGTTCGGATTCAGATAGGTTGCACGATGACAATCTGGATTAGATGCTTCGCGATGTAGAAGAGAACTATGATGAGAGAGAGTATGTTAAATTCCGGGGCTTGATGGAGGACTCGGAAAAACCTTTGTTCACGTGTTGCAGGTCAAAGTACATGAGGTTGTCAGCCGAGCTTGAACTGTTGAAATCGAAGGCAAGCAACGGTTGGTCCAACAAGAGTTTCACTGCGCTGCTAAGACTTTTAGCGGACATGCTTCCGGAGGGAAATGAGTTGCCTAAAACCACGTATAAAGCCAAGAAAGTTCTTTGTCCATTGGGAATGGAAGTAGAAAGAATAAATGCATGTCCGAACGATTGTATCCTCTATCGTAAAGAGTATGCAAACATGCATGTATGTCCGGTGTGCAACGCATCCCAATACAAACGTAACAATCAATCAGATGACGGCGAGGGAACAAAGGTGAAGAAAGGACCTCCTGCTAAGGTCGCATAGTATTTTCCTATAATTCCCCGTTTGAAAAGGTTTTTTGCAAATCCAAATGAGGCAAAACTGCTGCGTTGGCACTCGGAGGAGCGCAAGAAGGATGGAATGCTAAGACACTTTGCTGATTCCGCCCAGTGGAGAAACATCGATAGGAGTTTTGCAAACTTCGGTGCAAAACCAAGGAATATAAGGTTTGGACTAAGTATAGATGGAATGAATCCTTTCAGTAGCATGAGCAGCCAACATAGCACATGGCCCGTGACTCTCTGCATCTATAACCTTCCTCCTTGGTTATGTATGAAGCAAAAGTATATTTTGTTGTCGATACTTATCCAAGGGCCAAAACAACCTGGGAATGATATCGATGTGTACCTACCACAGTTGGTGGAAGATCTAAAAGTACTGTGGAACGAAGGGGTACAGGTATGGGATGCATACAAACGAGAGAACTTCACTTTGCGCTCAAAAGTACTAGTGCGGCGCACAAGGCCCTCCAAGCAAAAAACACACACCCCCACAGACTTGGCACAGCTGGGTAGCGGGTAAAATCCCGCAGTGGACGAGGGAGAACGAACAGGCAATCCTGCAGGACACCGCCCCGCCATTTGCCAATATCCCGGATGACCGTGCTCGAAATTGGATTAGAGCAAGGTCATCTATAACGACATCGGGGGACGTCTCCTTCCGAAACCCTGCAGACCAGCAAGTGTCCCAGCGCCTGGTAAGATATCGATCGAACTACGTAGCTTGTACTTACTCCACAACTTTGTAGGAAGTGAAATGACATGTCGTGCTCTTGCAAGACGCACTGAGTGTTGAATCTTCCTAGGGATCATTCCAGGGAACAAGGGAGAAAGATATACTCTCCACGACCCTGGGAAACAAGGAGCACCTGGGTCGTACGAGAGGCCTAGGGAACATGGTTTCCAAGATAACTCCGAATTATATCGAAGTAGGAATAGAACCAAAGCCGAGTGTGAGGCACGGCTACGAGAAGAGATCAAGGCATCTCTTAGAGAGGAGTTGGCTGATTATATCAGAGATGAGATGCAGAGATTTACAGAAAATCAGTAGGCCGCCGCCTCCGCTCCTGTGCTAGGTAGCCCGCACAATCGTTCGAGTAGTTGCGTGTCCAATTCTACGACGGAGAACGAGGCCAGATTTCCTGTGGACGACATCCTGGTAATAATTATTATCTCTAGAATGCTCGATCCATTGATAGGCCTATTAATTGGAGTAGCTAATTTTGTATTGTTATGTAGGAGCCTACGAAGTGCAAGTTCCAAGTGAGATATGCCTCCGTTCCCTTGTGCACTGCTTGGGGCCAGGCATATCCGTCTGCTATCAGGGCCATGGTGCACAGTACACCTATAACACCAGGCTTCGCAAAAGTTAATGTGGATGGTGTGCATGTCAATTTTGAGGTCATCCCGCTACCGAAGCCCCCCAACAACGAGATCGTGACTCTAGGGTAAGCCATTGGAACATTCATCTAGTGGTCCAAAAGCGGCATCTCCCTGGAGGCTTCTTCACCGGTGGCAGGACCACAAGGGCAGTGCGAACCAGAGCTACATGCACTGGTGCCATCTCCACAAGACTTATCTCCACCACAGCTACCTGCACTGGTGCTATCTCTACGGGTGCTATTCTCGCCAAAGCAACTTGCACCGGTGCTACTTTTACAGTCGACTACCATAAAGTCGACCTACAGCCGAGGCAGCAAGGGCAAAGCAAAGAAGACAGATCATGATATCCCGTACCTGCCATTGGCCTGCAAATTCGTGCTTGGCGAGCCGCTGGTCGACCCGGAAACGCGCCTTAAAGCCCTACCAATTAGTTGCCTGCAATTACACAAGTGGTATATGGAACAGTCCAATAAGCTAGAGGGAGAACGGCGTTCAGGTATCACTGTCAAATTTGCGCCGAATCATTTAGAGCACAATATTCAAGATTGTGTCTTCATTGTCACCTTCGAGGATTTATTTGATCTTTTCACGCTCAACGCTCTCGACGCCTCACTCATTCGATGCTGGACGCTGTAAGTGTGTACAATCACAGCCTCCGTTCATGTCATACCGATAAATGTCATATATAATTTGTTGCTTTCGTGTGTATATATATAGACACATGGTGACTAAAGCTAGAAGAACCAAATCATCGGTTGGTTTCTTGGACCCACACTTGGTCGCCATGCATACCATCGAGGAGGATACAACCTTCGTTGAGAGGTACATTGCATCAGCACTGGTGGCTTACCACGTTAAGGAGTATATACTTATGCCCTACAATCAGAATTATCATTAGATTTTTAATAGTAATTGTACCAAAATGGAACAAGACAATATACCTTGATTCCCTAAGTAAGAATAAAAAGGACTACACAGTTGTCAGCCAAGTAATCGATAGGTAAGTACATTTTCTCCATACATACCTATATTGTATTCTTTCCTTCCGAATGACTAAGGTCAACTTTTTCGAATCACGTAGGGCATTTGCGATGTACGTTGAAACGGTAGGTGTCTCGACACAAGGGGCCAAAGCCCTGACACATGTTCAAAAATTTAAGGTATTCACTATTACACATTAATTAATCTTATGCAACAGTTGGTAATAATGCCTTTTGAATTAACACATTCCAATTTTTGCAGTGCCACCAGCAGTCACCGGGCAACACGTGTGGATTCTACGTTTGCTACCATATGGACCTACTCCTCAATTCCTCGAGGATCACCAATTCTAAGGTTTGTCAATCTTCCCATAATTACTTCATACTTATCAGGTTATATATATACGCACATTGATATTCCTATCGACAGGCTGCGTCCATCCCGTCAACTGCATTGAAACAACCCGACCTTTTACAATTCGAGGAGAGTGCGCCTACTTTTTGGTGGCTAAAGTCATAAACTCAGATAGAGAGTTCCACAACAAACAATGATTTTTTATTGCTCTTATCACTCCGGAATCGAGGTCTCGCGAAAGGAATAGATCCATAATCAACGAACTTGTCAGCTGCACAAGCAATACTTGGATGTCAATCATGCACCATCCAAGTATAGCTTGTGCAGCCTGACAAGTTCGTTGATTATAGATCTGTTCCTTTCGTGAGATCTCGATTCCAAAGTGATAAGAGCAATAAAAATGCAATGTTACCATCTAAGTGCAAATGCAATGTAGATTTTTTGTAATTATGTATTTGTTAATGGATATTTTATTTCATTTCAATTAATTGATTTGCAAAATGGATGTTTTATGTTTGTGAAATGAAGTGCGATTTGAATTGGATGTTTTATGTTTGTGAAATGAATTGAGATGTGAATTGTATGTTTTATGTTTGTGAAATGAATTAAGATGTGAATTGTATGTATACATGTACATGTTGATCTGCTTGTTTCAGAGGGCATGGCTAGCATTTCCTAAGGCTAGCCAATAAACAGAAATAGATTTAGGGGTAGAATAAACAGAAATAGATTTAGGGGTGGAAAAGAATATCACAGACAGTTTTTACTTACAAACCGTCTGTGATAGGTGATAATCACAGACGGTTTTTAGTTACAAACCGTCTGTGATATTTACACCACAGACGGTTCAAAAACCATCTGTGATAACCTTCGATTATCACTGACCCATAAATTCAGATGATTTAGAAAACCGTCTGTGATGACGTTTCTAAACCGTATGTAATACGGTTTTCTGTAGTAGTGTCCCTTGCTTACATGTTACGTTGATCTCCGTAGAAAACATCAAAATATATACAAATGTGCAACCAATCTACCGTATGTCAAAGTTGGGGGAATTCCCGTTCGCTCGACTGTGCCACATGTGCGTGTTGCGCTCGTTGCTTGACGCGTGGGCGTGCGTTGTGCGTGCGGGCTGGTTGCGCTCGCTGCACACTGTTAGCGACGCGCGCGTTCGGCTTGTGTTCATGCATTGTGTTTTTCTTCCGCGCCAGAGAAATAGTGTTGCTGAAAGCTTCCAGGCGAAGGGCGAGCTGGCTTCGTTGTTTTACACGGTTTAGCGATGGGTTAGTCTATGATGTTTGGGTCCCACCTGTTTGGTTTCTGTTGTGGTCAGTTTTTCCGTGGTGCACTTCGTTTTACTCTTATTTTTATTGCCATAGTGCGCACGGGTTGCGGATTTTGTTAGGAAGCTTTTCGTTTTGCTTTTCATTTCGTGTGGTGCGTTCATTTGTTCTTGGTTCCTGTTTCGTTCTTGCGCTCTCCGCCGATGTTCCTCGTGTGCTGCGTGGACTTTGTTCATTGAAGGTATTGTTTTGTGTTCGTTGTTTTGTTGCCAAAAGCTTCTTCGTGTTCGTTGTTCTGTCGTTGAAAGCTTCCAAGTAAAGAGCGAGACGGTTGGTGCGTTTCATTGTCTCATTTTTTAGGCGGTTTGGCATTGTTTTTACGATCTCTGTTGTTTCTTGGTTTCTGTTTCGTTCTTGCGCTTTTCGTTGGTGTTCTTATTTTGTGTTCGTTATTCAGCTGCTGAAAACTTCTAGGTGACGGGCGAGTTGGTCGGTGCATTTGGTTGGCTCGTTTTTTTACGCGGTTTGGTGATGGGTCGGTTCTTTCGTTTTCGTTCTTGCTAGAAGTTTCGTAATGCGCTTTTTGGATTTACGTTTTCTATTGCTGCTTGTTTCTGATAATTATATTGTGCTTTTTGGATTTACGATTCCTGTTGTCGTGTTGTTGTGTTTAGCTCCAATTAAAATGTGGCCTCACAGTTTACATGATTTTGTTTGTGATGGTTGTAAAACGCTTTTTGGATTTATGGTTTATTTAGTCTTGATTACCATATGGACTCACGATTTGCGTATTTTGATTAGAATACTTGTTTTTCCATACTCCTATTTTGTTTTTATGATATCGTATTTAGACTAGAATACTTGTTTTTTCATAATCCTATTTTGTTTTTATGATGTTGTCTGCATATTTTTGCAGATACTTATTGTCGATTCACTTGTCCTGGTTAAGAGTGGATCAGAGGAGCGTTTTTGTGTGCTGCTACTGCATCGCTTCTGAAGGGTAGCGCTCCGTTGTTCGGAAGATGTCTGAATATGTCATTCCTATACAACATTGGCAAAAAAATCTTCTATGTTTATATTCGTTTCTATTCATACATTTACAGATTCTTCTCAGTTTGCGTGTTTAGATTAGAATGTTTGTTTTTACATATTTTCAGCTTCTTTTTATGACATTATTTACGTACTTTCGCAGATACTTTGTGTTTTTCTGCTTTTGTCTGTTATTGCCTGGCTGAGAGTAGATCACGGGAGTATTCTTGTGCACTAGTACTAGGTCACTGTTGAACCATAGCACTCTGTTATTCAAAAGGACAACATTACATTGTGCACTCTATAAGCGTGACTTTTGATACGCTTTTGTTTCTGATATATAAGATGTTTGAATGTGTCGTTCGTATTGTGATTTACTTGTTTCTGATATATAAGATGTTTGAATATGTTGTTCGTATTGTGATTTACATATATTCTACAATACAAGTCCACTGTGAAAAGCTTTTACATGAGAATACATAGTTTTTTAGATTAGCTCTTTTGTAAACACTATTCATATTGTACTTATTACATAAATTTACTGATTGCCCACCTGTTAGCATTCTATATATAGATAGTATGTGATTGATGAATAGTTTTTATGTACATGTTTTTAGTTATTATTGTATTTATAAATCTTTCTATGATTCTGTTGTTCTCATTGGTTTTTGGTTGCATTATTTGTGTGTTAGTTCTTGCTATTTTATTTTATGGATTCGTCAGCCTTTGCTAAAGCCCACCGTGAAGAAATTTTACATGGAAAACAACCAATTGTCTCAACAATTTCATCAGTCCCTTTTATAGATGCTTTACCTGATGACTTTACGCCAGCACCTTTACAGACGATATGTGATTCATGTATGTTTGTTGTTACCATTGCATAGTTTGTGTACACTGAATCCTTTCTGTTTTTCAAGTTTTTTAAATACTTTCCATTCCTTACTATTTTTTTGTTTCGTTTACTACTCTACAGCACTTTCCACAGATGTTAATACACTTTTTCCATGGAGGCGTCAACATGGTTATGTCCATTCTTTATAACTATTTATTTTCTGTTTTTTTAAAGCTTGTGCTTTATATTCTTGTTTTTTACCAGTTTGTTTTCCTGCCTGTCAACATGGTAGGAGACCATTTCTCACCATTGTTAAGTTCTATTGATGCAACCAACAATAGAAAAAAAGGAGGTTATCCAATTTGCTGCGCAATGTTGCTAGAACAGGTGCCTTTCTTTTCTTTGAATCATAGAGATTTAAGCATGCTTTATTACAGTTTTTCTCAAAATTTTTTATTCTCTGTTTTGCCCTTACTTGCAACCATAGAGATTTCACAATAGCTTGTTTCATAATTTGTCTTTCTTTTTGACTAATTCTTGTGTTCTTTATTTTGTTCTTTGTTCTAATCATAGACATTTCACGATGTTTTGTTCTATAGTTTCTATTGCATTTTGTTCTCATTTCAGGTAGCATGTACCCTTTTAGTCGAATTTCACTTAGAGAGCCAGGTGTTTCTCTTTTTAAGGAATAAATTTCTAACCTAAAAGGTTTGACAATGTGCCTTACTTATGCTGTTTTTCATTTGTTTTTTTTTCTCCGCAGTCTCTCCATGTGTTTTGCATTGTTATACCATCTCTTTTTTATCCTTCTTTCAGTAGACATTTTCTTATATTGTTTCAGCCATGTATGCCAATAGATCATATTATGGCAGTCCAGATTACAAATGTAATAGATGTGGTGCTGTTTTTTGGTTTCAAGAAAGGTCTCAGCATAGGAGTTCCTATAGACATCGTCGAATTGTTTATAATAAATGTTGCCGAGGTGGAAAAGTATCCCTTCCACCACATAAAGAACTGCCACACCCACTTTGAGAACTCATTGGTTTTAATAAAGGTCCCCGTTCGAATGAGTTTATGCGTTTGATACGCCATTACAATTCCTTGTTTGCGTTCACCTCTTTAGGCATAGATGTTGATAGAACCATTAACACTGGTGAAGGTCCTTATGTTTTCCGTATAAATGGTGTCGTTCATCATTGTATTGGTTCATTAATCCCAGTTCAAGGACGAAAACTTCAGTATGCTCAGCTATATATTTATGATACGTTTAACGAAGTTGACAACAAATTGTCTTTGTTCAGTAAAGAAGATAATGCATAGGATGAAGCAAATCCTAACATTGTTGCCGCCTTGATTAACATGCTTGACTGTTGCAATGTGTTAGTTAAAAAATTCATACTAGCACATGATCGGTTATTTTCTGAAGAAAACCCAGAGGTTTACATTCAGCTTATTAGCTCATCTGATAATCATGGTGATAGATATTCTCTGCCAGCTGTTCCTGAACTAGCTGCTTTATTCGTAGGTGACCTGTCTTTAGAGAATAACAGATTTGATATAGTTGTTGAAACCCACTACAGTGAGCTAAAGCATATTTCACCTCTGAATCCCAGTCTTATGTCTCTTCAATATCCATTGTTATTTCCATATGGGGAAAAGGGATTTCATGTTGGTATCAAATATAAAGAAACTGATGACAGCGTATCTTCAGCCAAAGATGAAGTATCTATGCTTGAATACTATTGCTATGAATGTCATTATCGAAGAAATGAACCAAATCCTTATACATGTTATGGTCGGCTTTCAAATCAGATAGAAGTCGATTGTTATTCATGTCTTGAAGCAAACCGTCTTTCATTTCATTTTTTCAACCAAGATGTCTTAAGGTCAGAAACATATCAAGGTATTTCAGACGCTCTTGGTGAAGGCACATCGCAAGGCAAAAACATCAGAGTCAAGATTTTGCTTCCTGCGAGTTTCACTGGTGGACCTCGATATAATACACTCAATTGTCAAGACGCTATGGCTATCTGCCATGAATATGGTGCTCCTGATTTGTTTTCTACTTTCACATGCAATTCACGATGGCCAGAAATTGTTGACGCACTGAAATACGAGCCTGGTCAAAATTATATTGATTGTTCTGATATTGTAACTCGAGTGTTCCATATGAAGCTTACCGAGTATATTTCTGACATTAAAAGTGGTCACACTTTTGGTCCTGTACGGGCAGGTTAGTCTGTTATTTTTTCTATACATATGCCTTTTTTCTATCTTAAAAGCAATACGTTTTTTTGCACTCTAAGTACTTTTTTTGGGTGTAATAGTTTTATACACTATTGAATTCCAGAAGACAGGATTACCTCATGTTCATACTCTTATATGGCTTGCTCATCATGACACAGACTTAACTACTGAGTATATAGATAGCCTTATATGTGATGAAATTCCTGATCTAGCTGTTGACCCGCTTGGATATGCTCTTGTTGATGAATTTATGATGCACGGTCCATGTGGAGATTTAAATAAGAAATGTCCATGTATGAAAGATGGTTTGTGCTCAAAACGATATCCTAAAAAATTCAACCTAGAAACAACGATTGATAAATCTGGTTTTCCAGTGTATCGTCGACGAGATGATGGTCATTTCATTGTCAAGAATGGAATCAAATTGGACAACAGATGGGTTGTTCCATACGATATTACTTTGCTCAAAAAATTCCAAGCTCACATCAACATTGAATGGTGCAATAAAACAAATCTTGTGAAGTATTTATTTAAATACCTTACTAAAGGCCAAGATAGAGCAAAGATGAATTTCTCCAGTGCTAACCAGCCATCAAACTTACCTAATTTAGAAATTAAGCAAGGAATAGATGAAATTGCTGATTATATTAAATGTAGGTAATGATTTATGCATTTAATGGACTTTGCTTTGCTACAACAAGTTATTTAGAATTCCTTTTTTTACATCTCTTGTTGGTGCTTTCTTATATGAATCCTTACAAGTTTACCTGTATACAGTTTAATTTTCGCTGCACTTGTTTTCGCATGTTGTGCTGATGCTTTGTTGCATGAAACTACATAGATTTATTTTCATGCTGATTTTTCTTACTGAAAACTAATATTTCCCTATTTAAAAATATAGATATCTATCTTCGTGCGAAGCAATTTGGCGATTACTTGAATTTGAGATACATGGTCGAATGCCTTCTGTTGAGCGATTAGCTGTGCATATGCCTGGTATGAACAAGGTTATGTATCATGAAGAAACAAATCTGGAACAAATTATTGCTGATCCAAGGGCTTACAAAACTACGCTAACTGAATGGTTTATTGCTAATCAACAATTTGAAGACGCAATATCTTATACTTATTATCAATTTCCATCAAAATGGACATGGGACGTTACTAACAGAAAATGGAAAAAAAAGAAAACGAGCAGCCTCAAAGATCGATCGAATATATAATGTGCATCCAACTACTGGTGAACTATTCTATCTGAGAATGCTTTTGATGGTTGTCTGTGGAGCACAAAATTACAAAGATATTAGAGTTTTCAATGGTGTATTCTATCCTACTTTCAAAGAGGCTTGCAAAGCTCGCGGTTTAGTTGGTGACAATACAGAATGGTATATGCTATTTGATGAGGCAGTTGTTTGGGCTACACCACATCAGCTTAGACATCTTTTTATGGTGGTGCTCTCTTTTTGTAGTATAATTAATCCTCAGAGTTTATTTGATAAATATTGGACCTTTCTTGCTGACGATATAGCATACAAAATACGACAAGGATTATAGAATCGAACATATTCAATACCAGATAGTTATCTGCAGTGCCAACTGATAAAGGATTTATTTCTTATGTTCTCAAAGAATGATCTTAACTTTGGTACATATAATATAGTCAGTGAGTTAGCACATGGTGATCCTACCTCTGGTAATCGACTTGTAACCGAAGAGCTAGCATATGATCGCATTGTTTTGGCAACAGAAGCCAAAATGATGTATGCCAAACTAAATGTTGAACAGTCTGCTATATATAACAAAATTCTATCGTCTGTTGCTCATAGTAAAGGTGGATTCTACTTTGTGTCAGGGCATGGAGGTACTGGGAAAACATTTCTTTGGAATGCTATTATAGCAACTCTAAGAGCTAGAGCTCAAATAGTCCTTGTTGTAGCTTCATCTGGAATTGCTTCGCTGTTACTTCCAGGTGGTCGTACAACTCATTCCCGTTTTAGAATACCTCTTGATATTAATGAAAGAAGTTTATGTAGTATACCACGTGGAACAATGCTGGCTGAGCTTATTATGAAAACTTCTCTAATTCTCTAGGATGAAGCTCCTATGGCACATAGACATTGTTTTGAAGCACTTGATAGAACATTACGCGATCTTATGTCTACTGAAGATACCACCTACATGACTGTGCCTTTTGGTGGAAAGCTTCTTGTTCTTGGTGGAGATTTCCGACAAATCTTACCTGTCATTGAAAATGGTACCAGAACAGAAATTATTGAAGCATCACTTATTAGATCTTCACTCTGGTAGCATGTTGAAATACTAAAGCTATCTACAAATATGAGGTTTCATAATCCAAATCTTTCGGTTACAGAACGTGATGCTCTTTCTGCTTTTGCTCAGTGGGTACTTGATATTGGAAATGGCCAAATACCAATGACAAAAAAACAAGGAGAAATTCAACCATCTTGGATAACTATTCCAAAAGATCTTTTGTTATTGCCAATTAATAACAATCTAGATGCACTTGTGGATGCTACCTATGATTCATTCTCTATCAACTACCAAAATAGTCTGTATCTTGCAGAGTGTGCAATAATTTGCCCAACTAATGCTGTTGCTGATGAATTAAACATGGCTGTTTTTAGCAAAATTCCTGGCCATACAAGAGAATATCTCAGTTTTGATTTCATTTCTCAATTTGACAGTCATATTGGTGATGCTGATCTGTTATATCCACCTGAATTTTTGAATTCTATAACAGTCAACGGTTTTCCACATCATGTTATCTTCTTGAAAACAGGTGTTCTAGTAATGCTGCTGAGAAATATAAATTAATCTATGGGTCTTTGCAATGGAACACGGTTGATTGTAACAAAACTTGGTGACCGAGTCCTTGAAGGACGTATAATTACTGGCACTAACATTGGTCAATCTATTTGTATTCCTAGAATTGTTCTAAATGCAACAAGTCCTCGTTGGCCTTTTACTCTTCAGCGGCGGCAGTTCTCAATCAAGCTTTCATATGCAATGACTATAAACAAAAGTCAAGGGCAGACTTTAAACAAAGTTGGCATCTATCTAAGAAACCCAGTCTTTTGCCATGGACAGTTATATGTTGCAGTATATCGTGTTACATCACATTCAGGCTTGAAGATACTCATTGAAGACCACAAGGGTGCTGCTTGTACTGAAACTAAAAATATAGTATACAAAGAAGTACTCACTTCTATATAATACTTTTTGCTATTAGTATTTCCTCCCATTCTTATTTAACCTTGGTCCTTCAAAAAACTATCCCAAGCCCCTTCATAAAAAATAACTAGACCACTTATACAAAAACTGTTTGATAAATAAATCTCTCCTTATGTAATCCACATATCAATGTATATGTGTATAGTTTATCATAAATATAAATTACATACTCCCGCCTTCCTGCTGTGTGGACTTCCCTACTACCTCAGTGTGTTCTTAAAAGAATTCAACACAGGTGGGCTTTAGTGGTTTCAGATTCGTATGTTTTACTAAAAAACACAATATATGCATGTTTATTTGCTCATACATAGCATACCTTCTTTCTTTACTTTATTGTTTACCAGTCTGTTATACACATATGTTTTGCCATTTTGTAATACACATCTGTTTCAACAATACTTGCTCTGTAACCTCATCTCTTATGTAGGTTTTACAATATGTATACACCACTAAATCATATCAATCGAAGTTTACACAAATGGAAAATCCTTGTTCGTCTAGCACGGCTTTGGGAATTTTGCAATCCACAAGATCCAACAAATGTATACCATCTAGACTTCGTCAAGCTCGATGGACAGGTTTTTAATTCTCAACTCATTTACCTATTTTGTCTATACAAACTGTATCCCTTTTTCTTTTACAGTAATTCTCTCATTAGTATACATAATATTATTATCAAGTTACTACTTCTCTTTCTATTTTTGTTGTACATACAATAGAGTTATTCCTTATCATTTAAAAACAGTTACAATCCTTTTTAGGGACATCGTATGGAAGGAGTGGTCCCCCAAAGATGGCTTGATAAATTTGCATCTTTGCTAAAGGAAGGATCTATTTATGAGTTTGAATATTTCGAAGTTCTTGAAGCAAAGCAGACATATAAGGTGGTTGACAATATGATTTCTGCTCGGTTTTCAAAGTATACTAAGGTTAACGAAATATCACCAGAACCAGATGATTTTCCCCTCTATGCATACAATGCGGTGCCTTTTTCTGTTTTAAACAATTGTGTTGGCAAAAAAGATTTGCTATCAAGTATGCCTACGCCTATAGCTATACAATTAATATGCTATTTTTATACATTGTTGTCTTCTTTTTTGTCTACTCATTTAGTTTCCATATGTATTAGATATTGTTGTCCTCATAACTACTGTCTCACCAATTATGCAAACAACAATAAAACTAGGGCCAACAGTTAAACGCACTATCAAAATAACGGATGGAAGGTATAGAAACTTTCTGCAGCTTTTTACTTCTTAATAATTTCTTTACCATTTATAGATTCAATATTGTTAACACATCAGTTTTCATAAAACAATATACCTTATATTTCATTCACAGTGAAGCAGGAACTATAACATTATGGGGCAAGCATGCTGAATCATTTAATGCTGAACTCCTCTTCACCAACTCTCAAAGCACACCGATCATAGCTTTATTTGTAGGCATGTCTGTTGGTACATACTCAGGTTTATATCACAACTTCTTTCATTTATCAGTTATACACAAACAAAAACTAACTTTTTTCTTTTCTTCCCCCTCTGCATCACTAACAAATGTTGCTTATTTTATATGTATGATCAGGTCAGCTCGCATTACAAACCAGTTCAGCATCAAAGTGGTATATAAATATACCAATACCAGAAATCCACGCTCTACAAAGCATGTACTATTCATCATCCTTTCTCCAATCAATTAACCAGTTATTGAACAAATAAAACGCTTTTAAAATACACTTTCTACATTCCTTTTCCTTTTATTAATAATGTGGTGTGCAGAATTGCCAGCCAGTCGCACCAGATTGAATGGCAAGGAGATTCTCATATTCATAGCGTTCCAATTTTCACAACAGTGCGTGAACTCATAAACCTTATACCTCACAAGGTTTTGGTACGCCAAAAAAACTATAGTTCAAACCTATGTTTATAACCCAGCCTTTTCATAGACTACAAACTTATGGCTTTCAAATATATTACATACAGGGCCACCGATACAAACTTACCATCCTTATCACAGACTTAGTACCAGCACAATCATGGTGGTATATATCGTGCTCTGCATGCTGGAAAAAGACTTTCCCAGACGGAGATGGATACAAATGTCGAAGATGTAATGGCACAACAGCAGAACCAAGGTATACAGATATTTACGCACTTGCGCACTTCAAGTTCTTATTATTAGTAGTACTTATCTAATAAAAAACATATAGTACATAACATATTTTTTAAATTTTGCAACAGGTACAAAATAAACGTCTACAACACTGATCCTGACACCAATGAGGAAACACACGCATCCATGTAGAGTTTATGTTTTTTGGTGACATAGGCCAGCAACTAATTGGAAAACCCTCTATGCTTTTAGTTGCGGCAACTGAAGGTCAACCAAACCGTATTCCAGCTGAGATCAAAACAATTATTGGCCAAAAGTATGAAGTCATTGTTCAGATGTCAGAAGGATCCTTACGAAATGATGCTCCATCATTCCATGTACGATCAATAACAGCTCAACCATATCAAAATATATTATTATTGACACACAAGCCAGACGATACACTGTTACCATCCACAGAAACACAAAGCTATGGACATCATGAGCAACACCGTCTTCCTATTCCATCAACACCACTGCCTCTTGCTACTACATATGCAGATATAACTACTCCGTTAACAGCAGCAGCTACTCATACCCCACAGGTAAAAAATACATACTATAACTGTTTGCTTTCCAACAACTCTACATACATTATATAATTTATATACACCATGCTTCTTACATATATTTTTTTCATCTCTAACCATTTACATATCTATTACAAGATACCATCTCCATTACGCTGTCAGAAAACACCATATCCCATGCCTACCAGAACTGAATTACCGACCTCATCCACAGAAGAAAACAAAAAGTATTCTCCTTCGACATAACACATTGTTATTAACACTATTATCGAACAAATAGAAAAACATATATACTAGGTCTATAATCCCTCTTCTCGATGTCTTTTTGTAGAGTAACTCGATCTGCCAAAAAAAGCAAAGCTGCAAAGGAGTTATTCCCAAGTGCAAAACAGTAAGACATGATCCAAGGTACATATTAATCTGTTCTTCAATACGCCTACTTGCTACTCAAAACAAAACAATAACACAACACACATTACTTATTTTAGATCATATGTTTTTTCAGGGAGGCTCCATATTTTGTTCGCACCGTAGGCTACATTTCGTCCTTACAAAAACGTGTTACAATGGTGTACGTATGTTACCACAAACTGCACTAATATCTCTAAGCTCCTTGCTAGAAGCCCAACTTTCTTAACGTGGACAAAAACATTTTGTTGTACAAACTGTTTTTAGTCATGCTGCCCCCCCAGCAAACCCGCCATGACTAAATAGTGTTCTAATGTAATAGATACTATATTGCCTGCATGAGCATACCCAGAAAGCTCTTCGCTTGCTTTGTCTTCGACAACATATACCCCTTCTTACATACACCTACTCACTGCTTTCTTGTTCGCAATTTGTTTCCACACTATGTTTTTCCCCACAACCATTAGTGTCTCCCACAGTTCATCACTTTTATCTTATCAATATGCCCAGCCTAATCTCACCAATTTATTCTATATCAAATTAAATATTTATACCCAATCACTTCATTACTTTACCAGAACAGACCTACTAATTCTTGCAACAGGTATAGCATATCTCATTCTTTTTGCCTTCGCACACAGAAGCAAATCCTAATGTATCTTAGTTGCATAAAGCTTTGATAAAAAAAACCCATAGGGTAGAAAAGTTAACCAATCCCTAAACGAAACATATACGATATAGAAAAAAGTTGCGTCCTTATATCAACATATAATAAATCACGCTCACTATTTCACATATATAAACTATTACATAACTACATAAAAAAGAACTAGCACATATGCAATTATGCACACAAACAGCCTATATAAACACTGCTACCCACGAAATAGATCAACACAGCTCATTCGCCTTCTCATCCACGTATTTAGCACAAAAATGTTGTATCAAAAAATGCTTCCCAACAGAAATCTACTCGACCAAAAATTTGTTTACACACATACCGCTCTTCGCTACCCAATCACTGACAAAATGGGTCCGGTTCGCTTAGTATTCCTCCCGTTGTTTCCTTCCCTTCGCTCATCGTTTTTTGCGCTGTTTTCTTAAATGAAGCCCGGATTTTGCCATACAAATTGACATCTTCGTTTCACATTTCATACATCCGGTTACTTTTCCGTCTAGCTTCTTCTCCATCTCGCATGCTTTGCTCTTTGGTTCATACCCTATCCGTCTCTTCGCTTAGATGTTCTTCATTTCATCCAACCGTAAGCATCACTCCAACTCTTTTCTCTTCGTTTCTATCCAGAGCTGCTGCTTTGTATTTTCATCTTTGTTCATACATACCATATTGCTTATTGTTGTCTTACCATTGATATACTGAAATCTCAGTTTGTTTAGAATAACAACTTTTTGCGATATCCATACATGCAATCCCTCTATGCTTTCCTTTTTGTTTACTTATGCTTTTTGCACAGTTCTAAACAAATTTACATGCCTAGTTTTTTTTAATGCTTTACAGCAATGCTTCCAAAAAGCCTCACAATCTTACGCCTCTCCACTTAGCTAACTCTCACGGTATTTTCTGCATCCTATTATTAAGAAACCTTCCTTCATATTATACCGATGCTTTTTATCTGCTTCTATCAACTAATTACACCTTGTTTTAATAGTACTTTCTTATTCTCTCCTAAATGCAGATATTATTATGGACTAACACACTTTTCTGCACCATTACTGCTGGCCACCTTATATAACATAAAGAAAACACTCTCTCAATTCACCATTCCACCACTCCATCTTTACGCAATCTCGGTTAGTTTTTTCTCTCATGCTTATCTTCTTTATGTACTCAGTTTCCTCCACATTAGCTATCCCATTTGTACCGTATACTCTTTACGTTTCCTGCTGTTTTTGTGCTTTTCCTCAAATTTTCATTCCTAAACAGATGGTTCATATTGTGCACTCAAAGCTAGAAGAACTACCAGGTTTACCCATGCATTTATGGAAAATGCAGCAATATCTTGGAGCTACTAAGAAACAAAGACCCATTTTCCACTCAGTTATCCAGTATATGAACAATCAAAGATATGAATAGAAATCATGGGTAACCTTAGAACCATTACCAGTCCGCCCAAATGAACCCCAACAGTTCTATGACAACAAAATCGAAAAGAAGGATGCCATACAAGATGCAGCAAGGAAAGAAATTCATTATCTCCGGCGTTATTACAACGAGGAATTCAGCCAGTCCCCATATGATCTTATTCCCCAAAGAACACATCAAGCAATGTATCTATCTATCCAAGAACCAGCAGAACACTATGATCCGCGCCTCAAAGTAGCATCACAATATATTGTTGACCAAGAGGAATTATATTCAAGAACATTAGATGAAAACGAGAATCTACACTACGAACTTCACACAGCTCAACAAAAACTGCAGCAACTCATAGAAGAACTACAACGTTTCCATATGATTGAAGTAGGCGAAATGTCATCTACTGCAGAATCGCCCAGTGTTCCTTCTGCTAACAAATTCCGTCCATTTACATTCTAAACTGCGCTGCCACCACCACCAGGCTACACCAACTAGATGCAACAAACTTTTGATCACGCTTTTGGCTTTCCATAGATGTACTAAGAAAAGCACTTCCTGTTGGTTATAATACTTAGAAACCTAAAATTACGTACCTATGATGGTAACACCCCTACATTATTTTGTTTCTCCTTTTTCGTTACTCATCTATTTCTTCTTACCGCATATTTCTTCTCAACTTCCTGTCAGTTTCTTCTTCAGTCTACACCATGATACCCGAGAACTTTTGAACTTTTGTCTGTTCGCTTTTGATTCACATGATTACAGCCAAGCAACAACCATAACATCGACAAATCATTATACTACAGCGTTTCATACCATATAAGCTCTTATTGCTTCCCAAGGCACATCGTCTATCATTCTATTTATTGTCATGTTTATTAGTACATGCTCAAATACAATACCCTACATGTTCTGCGAAAATAAAAATACGTCGATTTCTGCCACCAAATCTATTGCTATTTAACTACACTGAAATAAAAAATACACTATTCTAACAAATGAAAACATACTAAATAAAACGCTCACTTTTCTCATGCTCTAAAACATACATTGTCTTCTACAAACAAAACATATGTTGCTTACCTATTCTAGCTTTGCCTACTCATTATGTTTTCCTCTGCAATTCCTAATACCGTTCATTATCTACACTATTTCCATTAGTAACATAAAAAGAATAAACACAACAAACTACATCACAATAATATATATATATATATATATATATATATATATATATATATATATATATATATATATACCACCTAAACAAACTTGAAATACTCCTTTATCACTTTAGGTATACTCATATACTAATTATAAGATACTCCAATGTGAACCACACGAAAAAATTGCAAGGAAGTCCATAGTTTTTAGTGTATTTTATAAATACCTTTATATACGTACATAAAAGGAGTATGTCAAAAAAATATGCATACCACCTCTGAAAAATTGTTCATACCACCTATATGGTCTTAAATACTCGTATACTACACGTACATACTCTCCGTTACACGAGATACTACCTATGGTGTGAGATACGACATAGGGTGTAATTACACCCGGGAGTAGAAAAGAGGCTTCCTATATAGAAAAAATACTTTTTATACTAGGTTGACTAAATTAAATAACAAAACAACACCAATATAAATATACTAATGCTAATCAACTTTTTACACATACTAACCTGCGTGGTGTCTCGCCATGCAAACGAGGCTAGTTATTATTATCACTAGGGATAACATGATAGTCCGTGCGAATGCACGTGTTGGCGACTTGTAACAAAATTGGGTAGCCATATGAACTACCTGCTATACACTAACGACACCTTGGTATGAAAACTAGAGACCTAGTGTGATATATTCACCAATTACCACGTTCAGTATATGAACAAACAATTTTCTGAAAAAATCAATCGTATTAGCTAAACTAAAATGTCAAATGATCTAATACATACTACTTGTTCGTTTTACCGTACTGTCCTTGGCCCCCTGCAACTTCCCATTCCTATCCATTCTTAAGCGCAGAACTGTCAACATATATTTACATGTAGACGTTCCTTTTGACATGCATATTGGAAGAACGAACTCTACAGTATTGAGGCCACGTTTGGAACATTTCTCAATAATGTTAACTCGAGAAACATTTCTATTCAATCATATAACTCCAAGATATATAGGAAACTAGCTAGGAATACAACATTTACACATATATGATTGCTAGTATTCAAAGTTAAGAGTGGTGTTTACATGATTCTCCAACAAAAAGTATATATACAACACTCTAGTACATCTTAAAGCACATTAATAGTTTAGTAACAGAGGACTAGCTAGATGTTGACATGTCTGTAAATCATACTCTTATTAGCTTCAAAAGCTACGCTATTAACTCTGTAGGAAAGCAATGGAGAACTTCCCCTAAAACAAATCAAATGCTCGATCGACGCTTTCCTGTAGGGGTTGTACAGTCATGCTTCTCCTTAGTATGAACTTCAACACTCAACAGTGTACAAACTTCTCATTAGGTATTGCTGTAAATCCACCTATTAGGTCTCCGAACATCACATAAGGCAGTTTCCTTCTGAGAGGATCATCATCTCTTCTCATTAGCATATTTTTTGGGCGTTCCCCAAACTCTGCTAAATAGTTAGCCAACATCCCCTTGAGCCGTTGTAATATGCGAAGCCAAAACTGAATATCATGGTTTCTTCTCAACAAGTCAGCAACCACGTTTGCAGGTACTAGTGACCCACCCAATACTATTGCTATCTTATCTGCTATTGATGCTAACTGTGGAGAATCTTTTGCGTCTGTACTTCCAAATGCGAGCATCTTGAAAAGGTATCTGAACTCCTCCTGTGATAAGCTGTTTAGGTAAACTGGCGTTGTGGTTCCCACCCTTGCAACATTCTGAAGCCTGCTCCTGACTGTCACTTTGCACATTCTGAAGCCAGTTCCACTCATGCGTGTTACAGAAGAGTAGAACTTTATCCAATCCTCGTCATCCACATTGGAGGCAAATTCCACAATAACTAGTGTGTTGTCACCACTGAATTGTGCTTGGTCTACTCTATATATGTACAAAATTGAAGAAAAGCGGGACCAAACCCGTTCATCGTACACACATGGCTGACCAAAGCTTTCTTACCAACTTTATAACAACCAATGACTGGAAGCACCAATGGAGCACAATGGTGGCTAGGATTTTGCAATAGAATGTTGATGATGTGTTACGAGTCACTAGGGATAACCAGTTCTAAAGAGTAGAACTTCATCCAGTTCCACTGATGATGTTAATGGAGCACATTCTGAAGCCAGTTCCACTCATGCGTGTTACAGAAGAGTAGAACTTTATCCAATCCTCGTCACAACATTGGAGGCAAATTCCACAATAACTAGTGTTGTCACCATTGAATTGTGCTTGGTCTACTCTATATATGTTGTCTCCATTAATGTACAAAATTGAAGAAAAGGGGGACCAAACCCGTTCATCGTACACACATGGCTAACCAAAGCTTTCTTACCAACTTTATAACAACCAATTGTTAGAAATTGGCCCATTTAATTATGGTCTATTTCCTTAATTCCAAAGCATGCATGGTTTAGTACCATATTGCTAAGACAGGATGAGAAAGTCCGATTTATAAGGTGGAGTCCTCCCCACTCCTTGAATATGGAAAGAGATGGTATGAGCAGGGTTCTGTCTAGTCACACACGCGTGCACGCACGCGCGCGCGTATTCACGTGAAAATCGCGTGCCGTGACGTGGCGCGCCACTTGGCAGACCAAGTCCATCTTTATTTTTTGCTAAACTCTGCACCACTCTCTCTATGTGTGTGTTTTAATGAGATTCAAACGTTTGAATTTGAGGCTTTACTGGGGTTTTGATGACAGACAGTTACCAGTGGATAAATGGCTGGTTGAATATGTCAGTTACCAGTGGGTAAATGGCTGTTTTAATCATGTCAGTTATCAGTCTGTCTATATATGCCTGGAGACGTCCAGAGTGTAAAGGTCAATCCCACTGCCTCCAATTTTTCCTTCCCTGCGATTTTGTGCTCGAGTGCTGTGTTGTCTGAACCTCATCGACCTTTCTTCCCCGCATACACCTGGAAGGAGGGAGAGCGGCTATCTCTGAACTGTTACCGCAGAGAGTACCTGCACGGGGGCGGCAATAAGGTTTTTGGGCAGTGCATCTGCGCGACCGCTCACTGCACTGCGTCATCTACGTTCTGCACTGCGTCAAGCCTGCGCGGCTTCCTGTTCTTCATCAGGCTAACAAGTAAGTCGTTCGCGCACACGTTCGACTTGGTTACTATATTATTTCTTGACTATATTCTGAAATATGATGAGTAGCCTACTGTTAGTTGTGAGTTTTGCATCATTAGTTTATTGTTTTTGTCTCCTAATAAAACTTAGAATTAAAATATTACCTTACTTTTCAACACCAATGACTGGAAGCACCAATGGAGCACAATGGTGGCTAGGATTTTGCAATAGAATGTTGATGATGTGTTACGAGTCACTAGGGATAAACTTACCAATGCTTTCTTACCAACCCTACAACCAGATGATTGGAAGCACAATAGGAGCACCAAGATGAGCAGGATTTTGCAACAAGATGTTAACAGGTCTGTTCTTGTTGGCATTAGCTTATGGCTTTTGGCTGTGGCTTATAGCTTTTGAGCTGTTCATGAAAGAGACTATGGAGTATCAGAAACTCGTATACAATTTTAGCCGATATAAATGAAGCCATTACAGTGTATACTACAATCTATTTATAAACCCCATTTTAAAAAGACATTCTGTTTAAAAGTTAGTTACTGTAGAAAAGCCAAAAAGTAGCTTTTAGAAGCTGAAAAGAACAGGCTCGTTGATGAACTTCTGCTTCTCAACATGGCGATTGAACATAAAGTTGTCAGTGTAAAGGTAAGCATCATAGGGTCTGCGAAACATGCGTTTGCATCCCACAACATTACAATGAATAATGTTAGGGCAGGAGCGAGTGGTTCCTGAATAGTAGTCTTATTCTTTTCTATGTAGAGTAAAATGATATCAATTTATGGAAGTGAAACATAACATACTAATAACTGTTTTCACTTATGCTAGACTAAGTGATGTCACTAACTTAGCCTAACTCGCAAGAATGTTACTGGACTAATCCCAGACGATCTCTGCACAACACCTTATTATCTTGCACTGCTATAAAAGTATAAGCTCCACACACATATGATTAAAAGCGGTGAATCAGGATTAAGCATCTATATAGCGAAGGCACTAAGCCTCGGGCCAGAGGATAACACGACCCTTTCACTATAGGACATACTGGTACTACTAGTCGGATTCTATGTTAATCTACAGAAAAGATAACAAGATACTAGATAATGACCATTTACTGAAATGATAATTCACTCTTACAAGGTAAAATATGTACATGGATCTCGGCACATACTAGAATACCTAAGAGGATGACTCTAGAACTTTCGGTGCGCAGGCCGACTGTTCTCCTACCACCCTACCAGGCTACTAGCGGCTCCGATGTCACTATAATACCATATGAATTATTCTAGAGTGGAGTGAGTGATGTGGTCGAGCGCTTCTCCTTGATGATCTATTTGAATAGGAGGTGGTACCCCCTATTTATACCCTTGGCCAGCCGACCAAGGTTGGTTGGGCCAGCTGGCCAGGCGTTGTCCATGCATGGCCAGCCAGCTGGGACTGGATGGCAAGAATCTCCCACTTTTGGTGCGATGTAGAGTCCTAAAACATTCTGATTTCTAGGAAGCATAAAATTGAGGAGATTTTAAAACTTTTTGGTTGCATCATCATTTCTTGGCTTTTTATTAAATTTTGCTTAGAAAACTATTTCGAAAAGATAATTCAATGGATAAAATTAAAATTGAATTAAAAATTGATTTTGAAAGAGATGAACCATAAAGTGGCATAAGGGAAACTACAGTAAAAATCATGTCAAAAACTCAAAAATAGATTCATGGAGCTCAAAATGAAATTTAAACATTCTTAAGCATTTTACTAAAAAATTACCAAATCAAATAATGCATTTTTAATTAAAATAGTGTATTTTCAGGAATTTTCAAAAAAAGTCAAGGACAGATAAAAACCTAAAAAGTTTCCACAAGTTCTGACTGTGTCACGAGTTCCCCAAAAAAATTTAGAATTTTTAGAGTCCATTTGCTATTTTCAGAAATTTAAACTTGAAATCTGCATATAAACCAAAAAGGAAAACCCATTCATTTAAAATTTTATCTCCAGGTCCCACTTGTCAACCTCCCCTCTCTCTTCCTTCTCTCTTAGCCACTGCCATCATGGCCTCGCTTGTCAGCCTCCCCTCTCTTCATGTCTCTGTCTCTGACGACTCGGTCCCACTTGTCAGCCCACTCCTCCTCTCCTCGTTAGCCTGCTCCACTTGTTGCGCTAGCTTGCCACGGCCAGGATCATTGCTGGCTACCTCAGCCCAACCCATCGCATCACAGGACCAGCTAGCCTCACGCATCGCACCATCTTCAACTGTGTGCCTACCATCTCCCTCTCTCTATGCCCCTTCTCTCACCCCCGATGTAGAGCCATGTCGGCTACCAAGTGCTCAACACAGTGCAACCAATGCCACCGCCTGCCACTTGCCATCATGCCTCTACATTGCTCATCTCATCACATGCCAGCACAACTACACGCTGCGAAAGGAACTACCACGCCCTAGAATCTTGCCAAGCTCGCGCCCGCTCATCGCGGCCTCAATCGGTGTGCTTGCCCTTAGGATACCACATCATGATAGCCAGTGCCTGCCAAAGCCCTTTCTTCCCTGATGCTGGTCACGACCAAGCCGAGGACAACCTACCACGTAAGTGGATCATTCGTCAATTTGTTGTGCCAGTAGCACCCCAAGCACTGCTAACATCTTTCCCTTCCCTAATTTTAGCTTCCCTCCACCAGAGTGCCACCACCACAAAAGCTCCTCACCACTACTTCAGGTCATCGCCGATGAGCTACCTCAGTTAGCTTCTGACCATGCCATCCCCCCAAAATGGAACCCCCTCTCCCCCTAAATGCTCTCACCCTCCCAATTTTTCCCCTACGCCACTCCTTCCTCCTCATTATTGTCCGCCATGAACGCCGCTACCACTGCTCCACTACCAACCCTCTCTGGCTGTGCTCACCCATGGCCTAGCACACCCAAAGCTTCCCTGTGATCTCCTCAAACTTCCCTTCACTTTCCCTTTGCACGCCTCACTGTCGTTCGCCATTGGCAGCGCTCACCGGAGCTACACGTCGCTTGGAGACCGACAGGTGACCCCACCTATCAATGCCAACCACTCCCTCCTCTCTCTCGGCCAAGACACTAATTGACTGGTCCCATGAGTCAGTTTTTATTGTAAAAATCAATTTAACCAAATGAGTCTATGACATGTGGATCCAACCCTTTAAAACATTTCAAAAACCCAGAAAATAAAAAGTATGCCTACACTTCAATAGGAATACACCACCCTAGATGGAAAGCATGGTTCTATAGCCACACCATCGATGTCACCCTATGAACAGTGCAATTTTTCAATTTACAATATTTTTTCAAACCTAATAAATTTTAAATGCATGTAACTTTTGCATATGAACTCCAAATTTAGTGATTTTTGTGTCTAAAATTTTTCTAATATCGTACTCTTTCATATGCTACAAATTTTTTTGAATTTTCTCTCTTTTTAAATTTATTTGCCTCTTATTTGCAATATTTGGTGTTGACACCTAGATACCGACGTTCCAGAGAATTTCGTTGATGAACTTGAGCAAGACCAAGAGTTAAAGAAGTAAGGCAAGCTCCCCCTTTGATCATGTAGATCCTATATTTCAATGTTATTTATATTGTGTTCAAAACTATTATTCGTGCACGAAATTTTGGTAAAAACTGCTATATTGGCATAGGTAGTATTAATACCCAATTGTTACATCAAATCCCACATTGACAAATTTGTTACTCTACTGTTGTTGCCATAGAAATAACACCCACTAGTTATAAAATGTGGAACTTAGTAACTTAAAACTTTGTAGATGATGCTTAGCCATGCTCATAATGGACTAGGTTGGGAAATGGATCACAATATCAAAAAATGGGAGATACTCAAGAATTAGTATAGTGGAGTTTACCTCTTATATTTTGGTTAGAAAAGAAAATGGAAAACATGTTTTAGACTTGGGCAAGTGGTTGTGGAGACTAGTGTAGTTCGCACGAGAATGGGGCTTGTGGATGTCAAGTCCAGGGCACTAAGGACTGATTTATATTGTGCCTTTATGGGAAGGTTTTAGTATAATAATTTACTAGGGTTAGTAACTTCACCGCAAGTGTTAGATTGTAGGTGAAATTTTAGACTGTGTGGACATGGTGCAGATTCCATGTTCGGAGGGACCTTGCCCGTAATGGAAGGTACCCAGCATACCGTATGAATATTAGGATACTAGAGGGCTATCGAGACCCAAATATGCAAATTCAGACTCTCTATGTATTCTGCACTAGTCCAGGATCACACTAGTGCATAGAGTGAAAACATAGATGAAATATCAACCATGATCACAATTAACTAAGAAAGATATAAATATTATTAATTATCAGAGTTATAACCTTGTGACCAAGCTTACAAATAATACCCTGAAAGGCTTCACAAACTAACAATAGAAAATAAACACAAGTATAGTAGCCATTCGACTGGGGAGCAAAGTCTTAATCCATGAAGTTGTCGAAGAATTCTTCTCCAAGTAACTCTATCTGTATGGCTCCTCTTTAGTAACTAAGCAAGTATGGATATAGCCGCGAGTTCATAAAGTACTCGGCAAGTCTTTTGTAACAAAATGCAATATAAATATGCAAGGCTTTACAAATGATGGCTGGGTTATTTTGCAGAGAATAGTAATTTAAAGCAAATAAAATAGATTGGAAGTGAACTTTAAAAATGATTAATAAATAAATAAGTCAAAGGAATTGAGTAAACCACAAGTGAACCGACTATTTACCTAATGAATCGCCCGTGAACTAACCATTCATATAATGAACCACTAGTGAACTAACCATTCACTACTCAAACTTAACCCAACCAGCTTTCATGAAATCTCTAACCCTTGTGTGAAATCACCGAGCACTATTCATAACCGGGGATATAGCTATTTGAATAGTTTCATACTCTATGGAGGTTGTACAACTTTACCTACACGATATGACCATCTATAGTATCACTAGTATAACATGATTTCTTAGGCATGCCTACTAAGAAGATCACCATAAAGCTTTTTATAATGCCCAACCTCAACCCAATTCCATCTGCTAAGGTTTTGTTCTAGAGTAGGCAAATCACCTAGTCGGCAAAAGCCCCCTCTTGCGCCAATGTAAGATAATGGCCGACCACTCCTATATTCATCTCAATGATGGAATCAAAGTTGAAACATCACAAATTAATTAATTGAGTCTGTCGCATGCTAGACATGTGGTTGCAAGGTAAGGCTCAGATCAATGACACACAAAATTAAGTCTTTAGACATTATCCAGGCGAGACATCCACAACCTAAAAGTGTTGACCACACTTGCCCCCTTAACTGCACGATTACTCGCTCAAGTGAAAACTATTTTGTAACCAACACCAATGACACTACCCACGTTATAATACTCAAATTTTATAACTATGGCTGACCACCATGATTCAATATCTCATTAAATTAAAATTAATTAATTAATCAACATGTGATGATAAGCATAACGTACTACAAGTATGGCTAAGCATACTGAATGTACAACCTAAGTGGATACTAGTATTACATCACTAGATAATTACCTATCTGATGATGACAATGGAATCATGCCATTCAAATTATCAACTGAGGGATTAATCAAATTGGTCTATTACTATCAGTCACAAAGATTGTAATAAATTAGCAATACATGGTAATTTAAAACAAAATAATAAATAATGAATTTGAACAATAGGTTCAACATGATCAAAGGACATAACTTGCTTTGGCTTTGCTCAGTTACCAATTCTTGGTATTTAGTTGCTACTTCTGCTTCTCTGAAAATGTTTTCTAATGAGAGAAAATCAATGAAACACAAATAAATTCAAATAAAATTTGAAAATAACAAAACTAGAACCAAAAGATAGAGCTCAAGTTTATATAAATTTAGGAAGAAGAATCAAGTCAATCGGAGTTCGGACGGAGAAGAACGGACTCTCAGAAGATTGCTGGAAAAATAAATTCCTAGAAATTGAGAGAGAAAGAAGAACATTCTCTGTAATATTTGACATGCGTCATTTTTATATATATTTACTCATCATTTTATCCCATTATTTTTCGCATTTTAAGACCATTTATCATCATTTACACGTTTTTATACATTTAATTGCTCGAAATGGACTGTTTTACACTTTTTTGTGCTTTTCCACAGGCCGGCGCGATCTAGGCGCATAAACGACAAATTTGGACTGCTCCGTACAGATGTGCGCATCGACACGAATGCGTAGGATCTTTTCGCGATGAAATCGGAGTTTCCAAGGGCTAGAACGGAAGAAATCTCATTGGGATAAGGATCTGTTCGCAATTCCCAAAATCCTCGAGGGCCAAATCGAAAAATTACCGAATCCCCAATCCCCTCCTAACCCTAGCGCCGCCGCCTGGGAACAACTGGAGCCTGGCATTGCTTCTATCCCAAACCCCAGTTGCTCCCCTCCTTCTTCTCTAGCTCCGGCCGGCGGCGAGGCCAGGCCGGCTCGCCACCGCGCCACCCTTTCCTCACCGCCGCCGCTCCTCCATCCGCGCCACCAACACCTCCACCGGCCGCCCCTCTGCTCACCTTCCACTGCCTCCCTTCTTCGCCTCATTTCTCCACCGCGCCTCCCCGGTGTGCTCTTCCTTCACCCGCAGCACCTCTTCACATCTCGCCGCCGCCGCCTTAGCTCCTCCTCTCCCCACCGCGCCTCCCTTCTTCATTCCCCCACCGGTGCGCCCTTGCTTGCCCTCCTCCTCCTTCGGCTCGCCACCGCGCTACCACCATCCACGGCGGCCTACCGCTCCTCCTACCTCGTCGCCCCCACTCGCCACCGTCCTCACCTCTCCCTTGCCGCCTCTCTCCAGCGACCGCGCCGCCAACCCCCCTTCTTCCCAGTCGCCTCCCTTCTTCGGTGACCGCTCCCCTTCTCCGACACCTCACCACTCCACCGCGCCGCCCTTCACCCGCAGGTCCTCCTCTTGCGCCGCCCCTCCCTTCTCTCACTACAAGAGAAGTGCCATTTTTTGACATATCATTTATGTCATAATATCTCAAATTATGTCATAATTCACCTTTTATGACATCTGTGTGACGAAAATCGTTTTGTCAAAAAATGAGCGTCACAAATTTGTTTAATGACGCTTGGTTGTCCCGTGTCACAAAAATTATGACATTCATTTTAATGTCACAATAACTTATGACATTTGTTTTATGTCACAAAATCCTAGGCCTTGCCACGTAGGATAAAAAACGTCATAAAATGTTGACGTGGCGCTGATGTGACAGATTTAAAAACGTCATAAAAATGCTGACGTGGCAGATATAAAAACGTCATAAAAAATGCTAACGTGGCGCTGATGTGGCAGATTTTAAAACGTCATAAAAAATGCTTACGTGGCAGAGTTAGAAACGTCATAAAATGTTGATGTCACGCTAACGTGGCAGATTTAAAAAACGTCATAAATTAATTGGGTTGAAACAGTAATTGGGCTATTTTTTTTTCTCTGGCCCGATGGGTACCATTTTTTATGATTGCAGCCCATATTTTTTTCAACCCACAAATTTGAGCCCATATATTTTTATCAGCCCATACATTCAAACCATCCAACAAAATGCACAAATAGTTGCTGTCTCAACACACATTCAAATCAAATCAAGTATGATATTAAATATCAAGCATTTCATGCATCACCAAATTCAAAATACATAAAGTTGGTGTCTCAACACAAATTCAAAACACATATAGTTGTTGTCTCAACCTCATCACAGGTATCCATATCAAAATGATAACTCTAGCCACCAAAATTTCATCTATAGCCTAAGTTTGAGAGCTTACTACTCAGCATCAGATGATGCAAATTTGCTGCCAAACAAGGAACGAAGGAAGCCTTGGATCTCACTTCCTTGCTTCCTCAGCTTCTCAGTTTCTTCTGCATGCTTCCTTGCTGCATCATTCTGATCCTCTACCTGCTTCTGCAGATTACCCATCTATGCTCGAAGCTCTGCTGCTCCTGCCTTCTCAGCATGTAGTTCGCTCTCAAGCTCATGGACACGCTCATTCATTGCAGCAACCTTGGCATTCCTCTTCATTGCTGCAGACTTCAAGCCAACATTTCGAAGGAAAGTTGATTTTGGAAGAACTTGAGCTACAGCTTGGATAGGAGTCTTCGGATCTTGCCCTTCTTGTGTTGGTTGTGCAATGATGGCCTCCATTTGAGCCTAGCAATAGCACAAAAAATTCAGGTTTCTTGTATCCCTACTGTTGTTCATCATATAAGATAAGATGGAGAAAAGGTACTCACAATGGCATCCTGCACATTCTCACTAAAACCTGATTTGCTACTGCAGTGTGTGTCCTTGAAAATATCAATTGCACTTGGTGGCGCATCCTTATATTTTTCTTGCTTCTGAAATTACATGAAAACAGCAAAACCGTCCGTAGCAAGGCCAAGTCTGATGTTCCTTGCATCTTGTGCAAACAACCCATATTTTTTGTCGAAGTCTTTCCATGCCTCGCCATCAGCTGGATGGCTGAGCTCATTCTCTTTTGGTTCCCTCTTCAACTTGTGCCACTGTGCCTCCTCTGCCATTTTTTTGGAAGAAAAGAATCTCTTCAGCCTAGGAATCAACGGAAAATGCCGCAACACCTTCTGAGGAACCTTCTTTGTTCCATCATTATCTTTCCATCTTGATGCACCACAAATTGGACAAAGATCACTTGCTTTTAACTCCTTCCGAAACAAAACACAATTATTCGGGCAAACATGTATTGATTTGTATCCGAGGCCCAATGCACGAATAAGTCTCTTTGCTTCTTGGTATGATGCAGGAATAGAGCAATTCGGGAAAGCCGATGACAACAACTTCAGTACTGCAGTGAATGCAACATTAGAAATCCGATAAAAAGACTTGATATGAAGTAACTTCACCACAAAAGAAAACCGTGTATAATGTGCACCAGGGTAGAGCTCCTGCTTCATCTCTTCCAATAAAATTGCAAACATAGACTGTTTCCCTTTACCTTCCTCTTCAGCAGTGTACAACTCCTCTACCATACGACGAATTCCATCATCCTCGTCATTTTCGTCATCCACGTTCATACCAAAATCCTCATTCAGACTAGTATGTTCATTCAGATTGTCTTGATGTTCATGAGGTTCTTGATGTTCATGTAATACAACCTCCAATGGTTCTCCATGATGAATCCATCTAGTGTAAGTGCTAGCCATCCCATAAATGTACAAGTGATCCTCCACTTGTCCTTTAAGTCGGCGAATCCCATTCAAACACCTACGACATGGACAGAGCACCTCTTCTGTACCAATACATCTATCTGAAACAAAGGTCATGAACTCGTTCACCCCATCCACGTGTTCCTTGCTGAACATTCTACTATTGATCCAAGATCTATCCATCTGCACCAAATCAAGAGATACACTAGCTCAAAAAAATATTACATATGATACTTGACCAAAGTTATCTTACATGTGACATGCAATACACAGTAGTTGGGCATTGCTTTATCTATAATAATGGGTCAAAGATATCGTCAACAATATTGCTCATCCAAATAACACTTATTGTCTAATAGGCTTTGCTATATTCCTAGCTTTGTAACATAAACTGAGACAAGAGTTGGTATTGTCATGAAAAATTCAACTTGAATTTGGTACAAAATCAGTAAGCTACTTCTAAAAACTAGCATGTAAGATTACTTCATAGTTTATTCGACACAATGGTGCACCAAAACAAATCCATACCTTCGAGGGATCTTGGAATGCTTGCTGGGCACTGGTTGCTGAAAAGACACGTCCTCACCGGCGACTACACGCCTTGCTTGCCGTGCCAGCCGCGCAGGCCAGCCCTTCCGACTGTGCCTAGTAGGCACAGCGCACGCCGCGCCTGCCACGCCCTGGCGCGCCGGCCGCCCCAGCCGCGCCGGCCGCCCCCCGGCCGCGCCCTGCCGCGACGGCCGCCTCCTGCCAGCCCACTGCCGCGCCGGCCTTCCCCTGCCGCGCCCTGCGCTGGCCTTTTTTCCGCCTTGCCTGCCTGCAGAGCTGCGACCCCTGGTGGCGGCGGCCTGTTCCCAAGCACGATAAATGCGTTTTGGAGATAGGTCATTTACCTGGAAGAAACTAGAGATCTACGATAAAGTCCTTTAGTGGTCATATGGGTCACAAACATGCTTGTAACTCGGTGGTTTGGCTGTTTCTCTGAACCTGCAGGGTCATGAGTTCGAGCGCCACTTCCACCAACTTTTATTTTTCTTTTTTTTAAATAATTCCGTCCGCTTATCCTGGGCTCAGCAAGCCCATTAAAAAACCAGTTGGTTGGGCCCTGAGCAAGCTCATTAAAAAAACAGTTGGTTGGACCACGTGGCGGTGGGACCTATCTTGACAGGTGGGCCGTATGCCAACAAGGAAAATGATGGTTTAAATAATTCAATATAATAATTTGTGACGCACCAGTTTTGTCATTAATTTATGACATTCGCAAAGTAGCCCCTATGACACAACAAATATTGTCACTACATGGATATATAATACTTTCTGACACACCAGTTTTGTCATTAATTTATGACGTTCGCAAAGTAGCCCTAATGACACAACAAATATTGTCACTACATTGATTTAGACTTGCATCATGACATTTTTTGTGACATTCATATTATTTTTGTCACTAATCCAAATTACCTCTACAAAAACGTCATAAACTAGATGATTTAGTGACATTTAGACCCTTTGTCATGCCATATATGTCACAAAATGACACATCTCTTGTAGTGTCTGCAGCTCCGCCGCCACTCTCTTTCTCCACCACATGGCCGCCTGCTCTCCCTCTGGTCTCCGCCGCCTCCCTCTTCTGCTGCGCCACCACTTCACCGCGCCGACTTCGACGGCGACCGGACTTCCTCCTCGACTTCCTCTGCACCGACGACATCAACATCACTGGCGAGCTCCGACTCTTCTGCACCATCCCCGACTGCCGCTACTCCACGGCGCCGCCGCACTCTCCTCTGCTACTTCTACTCCATTCGGTTGACTCCATTCCCCATCTCATTTACTGTTCACTATATTGCTCATTTTTGCATGTTGATCTGTGAACTGCGATGTATACATGTGGATCTTAATCTGTGCTCTGTGAGTATGTGAAGTGTGGATGTGGTTGTGAAATTGGTGGATCAGAGGATATGCTTTTGTGTTTGCTCTAAAACTGTTCAGAGATTGTTCTAAAATTGCTGTCATTCTAGTGTTGGTACTGTGGCAGTAGTTTAATTATACGATCAGTTCCTGCAATTTGTTATCTGTTTTGATGTTAGTAATTTGCGGTAATATGTGTTTATGATCAGTGTGTGTGCTTCCTGAGTATCGATGTCCTGTGCTTATCCTGTTGTCAGTGTTAGTATATGTTTATGTTTGAGTTGTGCGATTTAGCTAGCCGGCCAACCGTCTCCCTTCCCATTGCTGTCTTGACTCCCTCTGTGTTGTCTCGACCTCCCCTTGCTTCTAGACTCTCTCTTTTCTTCTCCACGGTATGTCGATAGTTAGGTCGAGCATTCGTAGTTCTGTATTTGTTGTGTTGTCGTGTGCCGTCATCGTCTAGGTAGCCATCGACCATTTTCTCCCTCGTTCTCTCTCGACTCCCCCTGTGCTTCTCGACTTCCTCCTGCTGTCTCGCGGTCGGTAGTTAGTTAGATCGTCGATCGGTAGGCGTTGTTGTTCGTATGTCGTTTGTGTCGTAGTCGTGTTGTTCGTTCGGTCGTACGACGTCCATTTGTACGATCATTCGTTCTATTGTCTGTTGATCGTTTAGTTCGTTCGTCGTTTTGATCGTGTGGGTTAGAGTTCGTTCGTTTAGGTTTAGTTTTCTCCCCCGTTTTGTTTGACTTAGCTTTAGCTGAGCACCGGTAGCCTCAGTCTAGTCCCTGTGGAGAATACGACACTCGCCGCTATTTCAGTGGCAACTCGTGCACTTGCGGGTGTGCTATTTTCGCATGATCAAGTAATTTGGCGCTGTTGCCGGGGACTATCTTAGAGCGACAGTGTTAGGCTATAGACTAGGTCATTTGTTTTCTTTTGCTTATTTTGTGTTTGCGCTGACTTGTCTTTCATATCATTATTGTTCATATTTGTGATATTTCGCTAACCCCTAACCCTTTTCCTAGCTATTTCTACTTCTTTTTGTGGTTTTTCTCATCTTTTCCCGTAGGTTGATCGATAGAGGTATATATTGAGGATATGGCATTAGTTCATGATCTTTGGACTCCGAGTAGTCATAGTGCTATGTCAGGGCCGGTTTTGCCAGTATTTGAGGTTGATGATTTTGAGTTGAGACCTGGTCTGATTGCCTTAGTTCAGGAGACCCGTTTTGGAGGATTACCTAGCGAGGACCCTTATGAGCACATTCGCACATTCTTAGAGTATTCTGATACTATTAAGTACCATGGGGTTTCTCGGGACACTATCAGATGCAGATTATTCATATTCTCCCTTCGAGATGGTACTCGTACCTGGTTTTACTCTTTGCCGTCGAGGTCATTCACTTGGGATCAGCTGTCATGCGCTTTCTTGGAGAGATATTTTCCGCTATCCAGACAGTTTGAGATCCGTGATCAGATCTTCAGTTTTGCTCAGCTTGATGGAGAGAGTTTGTATGATTCTTGGGAGCGATACAAGGCTTTGCTCAGGAGATGTCCCCATCATGGTCTAGAGAGATGGCTTGTTCTGCAGATCTTCTACAGAGGCTTGACATGTGCCACACGATCTTTAGTGGATGCAGCAGCTGGTGGAGCAATCACAAACAAGACACTTGATGATGCATTCACTCTTATTGAGAACCTGGCTTTCCATCAGTCCCAGTGGTACAATGAAAAGCCCGGTTCAGATTCTTTGGTAGCTAGAGTTGATGCACCTTCTCCTCGGATGGATCAGTATAGTTTGAGCTCTAGTCAGCCGCAGCCTTCTCTCTCATCGCACCACCATAGTTTTCATTCTACTCCTACCCCTCAGCAGCAGTTACCTACTCTTCATCATGATCAGATTTATAGTCCCGAGCTGTCTGTTTTGCATACATCTCATTTGGAGTCACAGTTATGTGGTGTGAAGACTTTGATGACCCAATTGCATGATCTTAGAGAGGCTATGCGCACTTTGACCTCCCGTTGTGACAGTTTGGCATCCTCACAGTCTTACCCGAGTTCTCTAGCTCACTACCAGTCTGTCACTACGGAGAGCGGTACGACTTTGGTTGAGCCTACTCCACCTACTCCACTAGTGCTTCAGCAGAGTCAGCCTACAGCTTCTAGACATCCTCCACGTCATCACCATAAGAAGCCATATACTCAGTCTCCTAGTCGGTGCTGCAGGATAGATGAGGTTGATGAGTTTGTGCTAGAGACATCTCTGAGTACCGTTGATACACACCTCTTGGAGTCAGATTCTATGTGTGACATGGTTGAGCTTCAGCGGATTATCTTTGATGATGATGATATCATTCCCATGGTGCATATGGTAGCTTGCACTGACGCCATCCTTCCAGACTCAGTACTTCAGATTGATGATTTTTTCATGGATGAGCCTCAGTTAGAGATTGTTAGCTTTGATTTGGAGGACTCTCATTGCTTTGACACTGATCATGTACTTCTTGAGCTTGATATGGAGAGATTCACGTTTGATGATATGGGCCACTTAGATGATTGTTTGATCTTTGAGCCTGAGATGGAGATATTCATTCTTGATGATGAGGGGGCTGCTTCCGATGTCGAGGAGGAGCACATTTCTATTGATCCACCACCAGCTACTTCCTTCGTTGACATCGCCCCTCTGGAGGTTTCTACTACCATACGCTTTACTTCACCTACACTTCAGGTAGTATGGAAACTCTTCCTTGACCGCCTCAGGTTTGATTTCATTGGCCCTGACGAGACATATTCTATTGTTGATGTTGCTCCTATCTCTTATGTTGAGACCTGCAGTCCTCGTGATATACCTTATCGATATGCTTGTGTGATTGGATATTCTATTGATGACTTAGAGGGTGTCAACCCTATCACACATACTTGTCATATCTTTGAGGTTGTTTGCAGGGTTTCACGTGTGTACCATCGACTACGAGCGGACTTGACTCGAGTCGACATCCCTTGGGATCCAGGTGGATTTTGAGGCATGCTGCTTCATGTGGAGGGCGGACATGTGCCTTTTCCATGTCCCGTCCTTGGCAACCCGTGCACTTGCGGGTGTGCTATTTTCGCACGATCAAGCAATATTCCTTTCAGAATTAATTTAAGAAGAGTCTAGAGATTGACAAGTTGAGATTGACAGGTGGGCCCTTGAATTTTTCGGATTCTTAGAATAAAGAAAATCTTAGAAAAAGGTTTTTAGGCTAACTTGTGGGCCATGGCCCATGGACCAAGCTCATGGAGACGGATTGACTGAAGGTTGACCTGCTGGATGGGACCCGCATATAAGTGATAAAGAGATCACAACTAGGGTCTATGTGTTGACTGACACGTGGGGCCTGGCTGTCATAGAGACAAGACAGAGATTAATAAGGGGTCCACATGGAAGAGAGACATGGGGAAAGAGGTGTAGCCATGGCTTCTCTGGTGGCCCACCATCGACGGCGAACACCAGCCAGCGAAGGGGCAGTGACAGCAGGAAAAGGTATAGGGCTCCGAAGGGAACACATGGGTGGCTTCGCTTGGGGCAGTTAGACACCGTAGATTGCCGGCGACGAGCAGATGCGGTGGTGGCCAACTGTCATGATGGCAATGGTGCCACGGCGAGGTAGCAGTCCAATTGTGGTCAGAGCAAGGTTCAGGAGGTGGAGAAGGTAGTGTATTTGCGAGAAATTGAGCAGTTTCTCATCAAGGTGACGAAACGACGACACCGACAGGTTTGAACTAGTGTTGGAGAAAAAGAAGTCAGTGGAGGCAAACCGACAGGATTTCGGCAAGGGCAGAGGAAGCACAAGGTAGAACGTGGCACAACGAAGGCGATGGAGCAAACAGGGAGGCGGGAATCTCACCAATGGCTGCGAATTCAGACGACGAAGGGTTGCGGCTGCCGGGCAAAGGATGACGTTGATCTCCAAATCCACCAGCTCTTCCTTCGATTGATGGAAGGTTTAGGATGAGGTGGTCTCGGGAACACGCCATGACATGCTCCAAATCGACAAATACCAAGCAAAGCGGCGGAATGGTGAAGCTCCTGGCGAAAACCGACAAAGAAGCAAAGTCAAGGGCGGCGGCTAGGGCAGATGGAGGGCGGCTCGGGGTACCAATTTTCTGGCGTGGGCTTGCCTTCTGCCCTTCTTATAACTTGGGGAAGAAGGTGACCGGGATGGTTCCGGCGTGGCAATCGTGAACGAGCGGGAGTTGTAGGAGGAAGATGATGAATAGGGTCTGGCAAGTGGGGCCGCATTGTCGGCCAAGAGGGGATGCGGGCCGAGGCAAACCGACTAACGAAGCAGGTCGGCATGCTGGCCTGAACCGCACGGAAGAAAACGGGCTAGCGAAAGGAATAACGGAGCGGGCCACGCATAACTGGGCCAAGCTGGGAGGAAGAATGGGCAAGAGTTAGGGAATTCGGCCCAAAGACCTAAATATGGATTTCAAGGATTTGCAAATTTTCATAAATGGGAATAACTTTAATTGAGCTCCAAAATAGCAAATTTACTCTGAAAAAATCCAGAAAAATATATAAAAAATCCTTGCAACACAATGAATCCAACTAAACTTTCTAATATTCAAATTAATCTTTAATTAATTCAAAAAAATCCAAATATGTATTTTATTTTGAGAATTTTAAAACGCATTGAAAATCAGGATGTTACAAATGGCACTCCTTGTTTTAAGAACGTATCATAACACAGTAGTTGTTAGTACCAGTAATGTAAAAACTTCATCATGAACTCTCAAATCAGGTACCGATGGTATCACGTAACATGTATAATATGGTGCGATGTCTATGTCGTATGGGTAGAGTGTACAACCTATTCGGAGTATAAAACTATTCGAATATGCATGTTCCCTGTTATGAACAATGCTCGGTGAAATCCCATAATAAGTAGCGTATGTTTTTGCAAAATAGTTATGGAAGGATATTGTTGGGAATGCAAAGTTGGTTCGACAAGGAATATGCTACTGGTTCAAGTTTCTAAGGTAGCATGCCTCTTGTTCTACATTATGCAAATTTATGCTTACTATTATTTACTTATCAAGTTTAAATGTTCTTACAACTTTCATTTGCAATCTACTACTCATTATTGAAATTAAAAGCATGTTCCCTAAATCAAACTAGACTAGACAACTATCTTTGACATAGCCCACATACTATATATCTTTGCTTAAAAGTCTTGCAGAGTATGATTTTTTGTACTTAACCATTATTTGCTTAACATATTCAGAGGATGCAGAAGAAGAAAAGTCTTGCGGGTACTGCTATGCTCTGGGTTTTCAAAGATGATGATGCCGATTTCTAGGGTTCTACCCTAGTCAGTTTCCTGTAGTTTGGGATGAGGCATACTTGCTAGTTTGGACACCTCAGTTATCATTTGCTTGCACTAAACTCTAATGTTATATGCTTTATTTGTCCGATCAGCCCCAGTATTGTAAACTTTGCCATTTAGACATATTTGCTACTTAATGCACTACATTAATCTAAATTTATTGTGTATGTAGGTGATATGAATATTGTTGAATGTGTGTAATAGCCATTGATCGTGGGACTAGCACAGTAAACACAAAGGGTTCGGAATGGAAGTTTTGGGTCTCGACAACATTGGTATTAGAGCCATACTGACTGTAGATTGAACCCTTAGATAGAACAGACTGTTAGTATAAGGACATGGGAATCTAAAACCTTATTTGCAAAACCTACAAGTAATCATGAAAATATAGGATATACTTGTTATTTTACTCCTCTCCTTAATTAGTTCCCTTCATACCTCTTTTCTCTTTCAAACTGTAGATGGCTTGAGTTTTTCGTAACCAAGAGAATGGATGGCCTAGGTTCCTTGGTGATCTGCCATGGAAAATAGGAAGAAACAAACAACCCTTGTACACCGTAGTGGATGAAAGCCAAACAGGTATCACTATCAGGTTCTGTGCCAAGTTGTATGTCAAGACAAGGTTCGGACACCACGTTTTCCACCACAACTTGAAGTATCACATCTATACTAAGAACCAAGCCATTCAGGGAGTAGCCTACAGAGCAGTCTGCTAGATCTATAGGCGACATGCATCAACCTTCCTAAGTTGCTTTAAGACTGTGAGGCACAACCAGCTATAATTGACCGAGGTGAAGAACCCGAGACACCTTCAGAGGGTTTACAGTCTAAGGAGACTGAGCCAAAAGAGCATGTCACCGAAGGTACGATGGAGCCAAGGACTATACCCATAGGATTAGACTTGGTAGAGCTCACCTAGGTCTCATTTTGGTATTAGTGAGATATGTATCCCCCTTTTGTAATTCATAGGTGCATGGTTTGTCTATTTTTCCGTAAGGGTTGTACTTCTCAAACCATGCAAAAGATTAATCAAGTTTATCATAGTTGCTTGTGTGTTGCCCATTTGGATTCTTTATTCATTTGTCTTGTGTTTAAAAGTTTCTCTTTGCATAAATAATTAGAAGATACACCCTTGTTGTCGCTTGCTTCTTAAGTACGATTTATCTTCGCTCCTAAACTAGTCTTGATAAGTGGTTGACGACAGGATGACGAGGACTCGATCAATGGACCTACTCTTGGGAAGCACAGAAGCGTTTGGATCATAGCCAGCAAATACTTGACCCTTGAGACCTAACCCACCACAACCTAGTCCAAACATGGAGCCAGACCTCAGCATAGGGAAGGACATGGAGTTGAGTTACCAGGACCACCTTCAATGGACCAAGTACTCACCAAGATAGAACAAAATTGCCATGCTCAGACCCTTATCCTACAGGAAATTGCCTAAAACACAGTGAACATAGGTGCAACTCCTATGATAGCAGAAAGAGGAGCCACTACAAACCAGACCTAGTTGAAACTAGGAGAGTTCCTACGAACAAGGCCACCAATGTTTTCCTAATCTGAGGATGCACTTAATATCGATGACTAGTTGCGAGCCACAGAGAAGAAATTATCCATTGCTCAGTGCACTGACAATGAGAAGGTACTGTTTGCCTCTTACCAACTACAAGGAGCCACCAGTATTTGGTAGGACAATTTTAGCACTATACAGCCGGAAGGACAAGTAGTCACTAGGGCCACCTTTACACAATCCTTTCGCAAGGCACACATCCCAAACTGTCGTAATGTTTGGTTAAAATTAATAATGTTTGACTGTACGTATTCTAGAACACCACTCTTTTATGATCAAAGAGAGCGTACTATTATGGTATTATGTACACGATTATGAAGATTAATGATTATAAGTTCGAAAATAGTTCTACAAGATCGCGAGATACTAGAATACTCGTCGAGATGCTAATGAACCTGGGCTTGCATGCATGATGCATCGTCAACATCGATCGTTTTGGACTTTGAAGCGCTAGAAAATCAATCAATTGATAGGAATGCTGTCACACCGGCTGGCTCAATCTAATAAGCCGGTTAATTAAGATAGCGAAACAAGTTAGCTAGCAGCCGGCCGCGCGCCACAACCAAAGCCCATAATTAAACGAGACATATATACACACCCAGCTGAGAACCCAAAGTAAATCATCGTACATCGTTGGAGACAGGCTACAGTTTAATTATATAGACGCAAGTTAAGCATCGAGTTTATAACTTGTAACGAAATGTAACAATGCAACAACCTTCAATTCGTCGTGCGTCGAGCTAGCTACCTTATATATCACATGCATGCAAGAGATCAGAGGGCCATCAATCTCATCAGAAAAGAAAATTGAGCTGAGAGGCAGGTACGTACGTAGCACCAGCAAGCTAGCTAGATGGAGAAGAAAGGACTTGTGCGGATACACGTGGTGGTGATATGCGCCGTAGTGGGCGTCCTCGGCCTCATCACGGTCATCTTGGGAGTCGCCGGCGAGGCTTCCACGGCGCAGGGCACGCACGCATGCAAATATATTTTCCCCATATAGATATCTTGATCCCTCCAATATTCGTAGTTTGCATGTTTAATATGTATTTTCGTGGGAAGCATGCAGTCGCTGGCTGCGGGCGACGGCGTGAACTGTAAGTACCGGCCCACACCGGCGGTGGGCTGCGGCATCGCGGCGGCGCTGCTCGCGCTGACGGCCCAGATCGTCGTTCACCGCAGCCGTCGGCTGCTGCGATTGCTGCCGGACGTGGGGATTCCGACCGAGACCAAGGCGCATCGTCGCCATCGCCTTGTCCGCCGTTGCATGGTACATACGTACTATAATTATTAATCTAGCTCTGTCACGTCTCAAGAGAAAATAGTGTCATTTTCCGTAACAAATTAACGGTGATCGCAATGCTGTTTAGTAGGTACTGTCACATCCGGATCTGGCCGTATGCTTAGATTTAATCGGATTTACTTCTAGCCCACATATCCAAATGGACTGAGCATCTAAACCCATAGGTTACCCATATACCAAGCCCTAAAATAATCACCTTATAAGTGGTATTGAGATTTTTCCCCCCAAAAGACTAGTCTAATAGGTGAGATCTCCCTCATACTTATACAAGTTGTGCTTCTTACGGGTGAAGTCTTCCTTACACTTATATAAATTGTGCTTCTTCGTTTCCCACAACTAATGGGGGATTATTCCCAAAATTGTACCTCTCACACATTGTTTTTGCGCTTCTGCAACCAAGAAGATGTTATGTGTCTAGGCTTTGATACCACTTGTCAGATCTGGACCTTGGCTGTATATCTAAA